>MU005971.1:257876-307400 GCA_010093745.1 Piedraia hortae CBS 480.64
CTCCCCTCCTTTCCTGCCGCAATGGATGCACAGCTGGATTTCGTCTCATTGGGCATGTTTGTCCTGGGTATATTCACTCTCTCTTCCGTAGTCACTAGCTAAACGTCAAGACGAAATCCAGTCGGCTTCGTCGCAGACTTCGTCCCTTGTCGTAGGCGGAGCAGGAACGTATTCCACTCTAGGTGCCCGTTTGGTCTCTCCCGAGAGCCCTCACAAGCTCTCATTCATCGTAGACGAGGGTCCGGACTTTCCTACTGCAATCAAGAATGATATCCTATCATGGAAGACGTCGGCCCTCTTCCGTCCACGCAAGGGGCCAACCACCCGCGGCTGGAACGGCTACGAGGATGCTAACAGTGATAGCAGAACGTTCAAGTATCTAACCCCCAAGAAGCAGATCTTTGTACAGGACCTCACAGACGAAATGGTAAAGGCTAAGAGTCTCCATCTCATCTGCTCCGGGCTGAGGTGCAGGGAGATTGTATCCGACTTGCTGCAACGAAGAGAGTCGATTCCGACGCCACAGATTGTGTGGGAACCGGTCCCGTCTTCTTGTACAACAGACGAGAGGGAAGAACTGCTTCTTGCCATGCGAAGCGTTGATGTCGTCAGTCCTAACCACGAGGAGCTATGTGACTTGTTTGGCGTGAAAGCTCCTAGTGTGGATGACACAAAGACGATTGAAGAATTGGCTGGGAAATTGTTCAGCCATCAGGTTGGGGCTACCGGTCATGGTGCCCTCGTCGTGAGGTGTTCGAGAAAGGGGTGCTTCATACTTGCCCCTGGCATAGAACAATGGCTGCCGGCTTACTTTCAGGAAGGAGACGGCAGAGTGGTAGATCCCACTGGAGGAGGCAATGGCTTCCTCGGAGCTTTTGCTGTTGCCTTGGCTCGTGGATGCGACATAGTCGAGGCTGCAAGATGGGGGAGTGTGGCAGCCAGTCTGTGCATTGAACAGGTTGGTGTCCCGAGTTTGAGCATGGAGGAGAGAAAGGAGAAGTGGAATGGTGCGGTTGTGCAGGAGAGACTCGACGAGTTCAAGACGAGGACGGGAGGCTAAAAAAGTCTACATTGATCATAAACTTTTATAGACCTAATGGCCTTCGCTGCTTCCATCGCGAGACCCGACCTCAGACCAGCTCTCTGGAGTCAAAACTCCGCTTTCCGACTCCCAGCTGAGTTCGCTGGCTGCTGCATCGACCATTTCACCTTCGGACTCTGTTTCGGCGCGCAGGACTACAAAGTTGTATGGGTACATGGTGTTGGCATAGAGGTCGTCGCTGTCAACATCGCTTAATTCCTCTTGCACAGTCTCCGTAGAGAAGGACGCCGGCGTCGGGGCTTCTTCGGTATTGGAATCGTCTTGGCTGCTCCCCTGGTTCGTTGCCGTTGGCGTCCGTGACGTGGGAGTCGTGATTTTGTCGCCCTTTGGCCTGTTCTCAGCGGTTGATGCTTGAGAAACGGTGTCTTTGGATTCGGTCTTATCCAACTTCTGGTTCTGCAGCTTACTTGCCATCCTCGTTACCTGCTCGTTCCCCGTTGGGTTGGGCAACTCGTAGTCACATTGAGAAGATTTGGCACTAGTATTATCGTCCCCCCGTTCGGCTTTCCCTTTCAGGTTGCCTTGATGGTCTACGAAGTCATCAAAGGTTTTATCAGCAGAACGACGTTTTTGCAGTTCCATCATCTCTGCATGACGACGCGCAAGGTACTCGCGACCTTTGCGACGTCTTTCTTCGGCTTCATCCGGGTTTGAGGGCCCAGGAGCTGGGCGTCTCGTGCCGAGGCTACGACTTGAAGTGGTACCAGAGCGTCCTACATATGCAACAGCTTCAGCCTGACGTCTGGACTCTGGATCGAGTTCATTGCCCCATTTTCGCAACAATTCGGCCAATCTGATGCGCTGCTCTTCAATCCAGGCCTGCGCCTGCGGACTTTCGAGCACAGCCACACCGAGTGCGGTGCATATGCTGAGCGAGAAGATGATGCCTGTGACTGCGTTAGTATAGATAAGCATGCTCACTTTCATTCGTCGCACCTCTGACCAACGCGGCTGCCATCTCGCAAATCGAAGTGGATGTGGGAATTCTGGACTCGAAATGCAAGGCGGGGTAAGTGCGGATGAGTCATCCTAGATGACATCTTGGGAGAGTCAGTGGTGGGTACGACGTGGGTGTGGAATGTCGGTATTCGTTTATGCATGTAGCCTGGGTAGATAATTTTACCTGACGTCCTACTTAAGTCATCCTAAAGACGATGAAATGAGTCTGCCTCCAGATGGCCTGACGGCGCGGAGGTTGGAACACGCAACGGCCGAGCATCTACACGCCACCACCACTCGAATATTCATCGGGCCCATTCCAGATAATATAGGGTATAAGAAGCCATGGAGTGCCATTCTGCGTAGAAACACGCAGCCATCCACACCTGCTGTCCAACCCTCCACCACCCTCCAACCCGTAACCCAGCAAGGGAACAACACCCCCGAAGTCCCATCTCTCGATGGCGAAACCCAAAGCAGCGCCGAACGAGCGACCAGCACGACCAGCCTCCTGGGTCGCCGTCCACAAACCGACCGAGCGGAGCACCAACCCTCAGGCAGCCTCCCAGGCAGCCTCCCAGGCAGCCCCCCAGCCAACACCCCCTCGCCTCTTCGCACCCACCTCCGTGCGAAAACCCAACGCCTCCTCGCCCTGGGCGCCTTCCACACCACCAGCATTCCGGACGGAGAAATCCTCAAACTCAACCGCATGCTCATCCGCATCGACACGGCCCTCAAACCCCTCGGGAACGACCTCAACGAGCACATTAGCTCCACCATCCCCTCCCACGTAACCCGCACGTGGCGAGAATACATCCTCGTCTGTCGCAAACATACACCCCAAACCATCCTGCAACTCTACCAAACCCGCATCATCACGAAAAACCAGCCCCTCAAAACCCACAAACACCCCAAAGCCATCATCCCCCTAGACCCCAAAACCATAAACATAAATCTCTACTCCCCCCTAGACAAAACCCTCTGTCTCTGGACCGCAAACAAAATCTTTTACCTAAACCCGCAGTCCGGGTCGACAAGTCTAGAATGGTATACATTCCTGCACACCCTGCTTGGCTGGAGGCGCGCAGCAGCACTAGATATCTCCGTCCCCGACTTGAATGTCACGCTCCGCATCAACGAGCCCTTCAAACAAATAAAATCCCTTGCAAGGGAGAGCAGCACGGAGAATATTCGCTCGCTGGATGCGGAACGCGATGTCGCCGAGTCTATAATCCGGCAGAGTAGGGAGATTGTTCGGAATGTTCCTGGAGCTGAGGAGGTTAGCTCCCGCTGGACGCGGCTGGGGCTCGCGTGGAGGAGGTACGATCGCCTCGAGTGGGTCTATGGTCCATTCGAACAGCAGATGTTTGGCACGATTGCGATGGTGGAGAGCCATGATCTCGAGGTGAGGGGGAAGGTGCATTATCCTACTGCTGTGAAGGGGCAGGATGGGCAGGGAGGGATGCTCCGCGAGCCGCCGCCCGTGGAGGGGTTCTTGGCCCGCGTGGGGGAGAAGAAAGTGACGAGGGGGTTTTACTACGTGCAGGACCAGCTGCTTTTTTATGTAAAAGCCGGGAAGGCGATCTTGCCGGTTCTTGGGAGGGCAGATGAGGGTGAGGTGCTGACGCGGGAGATCATTCCTTACCCGTTGGATGGGGAAGGGGGGATTGAGTGGTTGACCGGTGGGCAGGATGCGGCGGCGTGGGATCGGAAAGTTGAGGAGGAGGCGGAGAGGTGTTTCCGCTTGGTGCTAAGCAGTGAAGGTTTCGTTGACCTCACCCAGATTACGGATGTATGCGAAGGGGATGGGGAGGGTGTGTTTGAGTTGAGGATGAGAAACGGAGGGGCAATTCGCCTCCAAGCACACGACGAAGAGACGAGGGACGAATGGATACCCCGCCTGCGCGCACTATGCACCTTCTGGACGCAGCGGATAAAGGCGGATGTTGAGTTGATCAACTCTGTGAGAAGAGAGAACCTCCAAACCCTCAAAATCGACGAAGGTATCGAGACGATTGTCTCCTCTTCCGCACCGAAGTGGGAGACGAGAAGAGCGTTTGCGAGTCCAACAATTTATAATTTCTGTGGCATTGCTCAGTGTAGGACTATCCACCTAAGTGGGGTTCTGTTCAGGAAGCCGAGAAGATATGCTACCTTTACACGCTGTTTTGTTGTGCTCTGTCAGGGACAATTGATCCTCTTTAGGGAGCGCCAGAGGGTTGGGGTGCTCGACTTGAAGGATTGTTATCTGTATTCGGGCGCGCTGACGGAGAATGATGTCCTGTATCACAATCGGACGTTTGATTCGAATCAGCCGGGTAGAGATGCCCTGCCGAGGTATTACCCCGAGGATGGGTGGAGGAGTACAGATGAGGACTCGGGGTTGACGTTTGTGGTTTGGAGATCGATGGCGAGGGCTTGGGTTTGGGGTGATGGTAAAGGCGAGGTGAGTAGATTGGCGAGGGTGGCGAAGTTGGGGTCAAAGGGGAGGAGCGTGGTTTTCAAAGCGAGGAGTCGGGTTGAGAGGGATCGCTGGGTTATGGGTATTCAGGTCGAGATCGAGAGGTTGATTGCGAGGAGGAAGGGGGATGATGATTATTTGAGGTTGGTGGATTGAAGTTGGATACCCTACCTTGATGGCGCCCGGTCTTGGAGGATTGATTGTCTGTATCTACTGCTCCGCTACAGCATCGTCGCTGGCGCTCTCGTCCTCGTCGCCGCTGACTTCTTGATTCTCCTTTTCTCGCTTGTCCATGAGCGCCTGCAGCTCTGCGTCGTCGTTTTCCGTCACCGCCTTGGGCTCCATCTTGACCTTGAGCTCGCCGTTGGCTTCTTTTATGCTGGTGGAAATTGCACGTATGGCTTCTTCCAGTATGGCCACGCCGCCGTTCTTGTCCAGCGTCTGGCAGGTGAGAACGTACAGCGGCGGACTCACCAGCCGCACCTTGACCTGTGTGTCAGCCGTGGACTTGCTCTCCGCCGTGCGCAGAGCTGTCTTAATAGCGTCAATGCCGTCGTAGCGGAAACACGTCACCTCCACGTCCGCGCGCACCTTGATCGGTTGTGGCGTCAGACGCTTGGCGATTTGTCCCAGCAACTCGCCGCGTACGGCTTCGGAGCAGAATTTGGTCGTTTCCCAGACCTCTGGGTTCGTAATTGAGAGCTTGAATGCGTCAATGGAATGGCCGTAGCGACGGTTCAGCGGCCAGCAAATGTCTTCATACAGTTGCTCAATCGGCGTGTTTGTCTTCTCGGCCACGTGGCGCATGATGGAATGCACCAGTTTGCTCTTGTTGTAGCGCTCCTCACAGCGCACAATGTCCTCGGGGCTGACGCGTCGCTTGCTGAGGTCAATGTAGCCCTTTTCGCGGTCGACACGCAGCACCACCACCACCTCGTTGCGCCCGACGCGGATTAGTTTCTGAATCGACCGAATTCGACGTCGCGAGAGCTCCGACAGCAAGATCATGCCGTCAATGTTGTCGTATTCGAGCAGTTTTACATACGCACCCATTTCCTGGATCGACTTGACGTTGACCATAACAAACGAGTCGATGTTGGGGTATTTTTCCTCATAGTAGCGGCAGTTTGTGAGCGACATGGCCGTGTGTAGTGTAGATACAGCTATGCTCTGAGAAAATTTAGGGTGACGTTCCGTGGCTCCGCCCGGTGACGTGCACCCCACTCCATCTGATTGTCCATCTGATTACTGCCCCACCTCCCAACATCACCTCTCACTCCCACTCTCTTCCCCAGTGCTCATCCCCGGCCTAACCTCTTTGCCTCCCTTTGCCCTCCAGTCATTCCAGCTGCCCCTATATTCCTTGATGTTCTGGTACCCCGCCTGCTGTGCCAACATGGCAGCTGCATTGGACCTCACTCCTGACCTGCAGTAGAACACAACTTCTTTGTTGGCCTCTGGCTTTGGAAACCCAAATCGGTCCTCAAAGTCTTCGGCCGAGAGCAGGATGGCATCCGGCTGCGATTTGATGGGTATGTTGACCGCCCCGGGAATGTACCCTTCTTCAAACTCTGCCGGTTCACGGACGTCTATCTGTATTAGTGGAGGGGGATAATAGTGTGTACATGCTGACCAATGATGATTGTTTCAGTGGATGGCGACTCTGTAAACCCTTTGATCTGGTCAAAATCGTAAATGTTGTTCTGCGGTGGCGTGGAGTGCCATCTCTGGGTAATCACAGGCCTTGCTATTGGTCGACAGGCAACAGTAGAGGCTCGAAAGCAGGGACGCGTCCTGATGGGCAGGAACATGACCCTTCTGACCGCCATGTCTTTGCAATGTCGTCGCTGTCAACCAGTCGGGAGTAGCCGTAGCGCTGTCACGCTAACCCGTTCGAGATAGCTCGTTGCAGCACTCCAATCGCTGTATTCCAGGCACTCTCATGGCCGCCATCAAGGCCATTGAAAGCCGCTCAGTTCATCAAATCCAATCCGGTCAGGTCATTGTTGACTTACAATCTGTCGTCAAAGAATTGGTAGAAAACAGTCTCGACGCGGGAGCTACCAGAATCGATATTCGCTTCAAAAACCAAGGATTAGATAGCATCGAAGTCCAGGATAATGGCAAAGGCATCGCCCCAGCCGACTATGAAGGTGTCGCCTTGAAACACTGGACTAGTAAACTCCAAAACTATAATGACCTGAACACGTTGGAAACATTTGGCTTCCGCGGAGAAGCGTTGTCAAGTCTCTGTGCATTGTCAAAGTTGTATGTAATCACTGCCCGGGCTGAAGACGGTGCTGTGGGCAAACGGCTGGAATATGACATATCTGGAAAGCTTAAGAACACTTCAGTCATAGCTGCCCAAAAGGGTACCACCGTTGTGGTTGAAAGTCTCTTTCATAACCTGCCTGTAAGGAGGAAAGAGCTTGAAAAAAACTGCAAACGCGAATATGGCAAGGCGTTGAATTTGTTATATGCGTATGCCTGCGTTGCTGTTAACATCCGATTTACTCTAAGTAATCAGATGCCAAAGGGTAACAAGACCGTCGTGATCTCCACCAAAGGAAATGAAACCGTACGGGATAACATTGCGAATGTTTTTGGTGCAAAAGTCCTGCCGACTCTTATTAAACTTGATCTGCAACTGGAAATGACGCCCAGCGGGAGTACTTCTATCCTGAAACGATCAAAGTCTGATGGATCTACAAAGGTTGAAGTGCAAGGACACATTTCCAAGCCCATCTTTGGCCAAGGCAGACAGGCTCCTGATCGACAAATGTTTTTTGTAAACTCTCGTCCATGCCAGCTGCCACAAGTTTCCAAAGCTTTCAATCAAGTTTACAAGAGTTTCAACGTCACGCAGACGCCATTCATCTTTGCCAATCTTATCATGGATACGAATGCTTACGATGTAAATGTCAGTCCCGATAAGAGGACAATCATGCTGCATGACCAGGTGGAGTTGCTGGAGGGACTCAAAGCCTCTCTGACAGAATTATTCGAGCAGACCGACCAAACCGTCCCGCAGTCAACGTCAATGTCGCAGAAGAGCTTGCCACGGTTTTGTCCCTTGGCAGTAACCAGTTCTGCCTTAATGGATGATGACCAGACTCTGAGCGAGCCTGTCGTTATTTCTGATCCGAACTCGTCACCTAAACTACCCCTTCGCTCTGCATCGAGCAAACCAGTCCCTTCCAACAAGTCAGTTAATCTGCCAGTATCAACTCAGCCGCCATCTACAAACCTGACTGTTCCAACCCAATCACCATCCACAAATCTGCCTATCTCAACCCAACCACCATCCTCAAACCTGCCAATTCCGACCCAACCACCCTCCCACCCACAATCATCCCCCTCCCACCCTCCCCAATGGCAAACAACCTCCCCCGGTTCGCAGAGAATAGACCCACCCGGTCCCATAGCCAATGCCTTCGACCGCATGCGTCCAAAGCGGTCTCAGGTGCAAACCGCGGAGATATCTATTGGAGATGTCACCACCACCACACCGATTGGAAGTTCAAATAAGAGGAGGAGGATCCATGAGCCCGTGAATAGGGATGCGATTGCAGCATTTAGTTCGAGCCCGCCGTCGGGGCTGGGGAGGTTTGCGGTTGGGAGGAGGGGGGTAGGGTGCAAGCATGTAGAAGAGCGGTCTGAGATGTCGGATGTTCCGCATGCTAGGAGGTGGAGGAAGGGGGTGGATCTGGAAGAGGATGGTAAGGATGTGGATGAGGAGGTGGGTGATCAAGATATGGACGCTGTGGAGCGGGAAGGAGAAGAGGCGGAGGAGGGAGATGAGCCCACTTCCGCTGGCAGCAAAGTGACTAAGCTCGCTGTGCAGATATCAGATGGGGAGGGGGAAGAGGCAGAAGCGGATGATTCTGCCGAAGACGAGCAGGATGACGATGAAGAGGAACAATATGACGATGAGGCCGATGACGATGAGGCCGAACGTGATGAGCAGTATGACGATGAAGACGAGCAAGATGACGATGTGGCCGAGCAAGGTGCCTCTGAATCCGATCACGAAATCGCCCCTCACCCAATCCCACTTCCCAAACCCCCCATCTACAAATCCGACCCCCTAACAAATAAATCACACCCTACTCTATCCCTCCACCAAACCCTCACAACCTCCCTCGCAGCAATAACCCAACTCTTCTCCATCCTCCCCCACGCATCAAACCCATCCAGCAAACCCACAAACATATCCGACCGCACGCTCTCCGAACCCCTAACAATCCACAAATCAGATTTTGCTCGCATGAGAATTGTCGGGCAGTTTAATAGGGGGTTTATCCTTGCTTTGCTGTCGACATTGCCATCATCGACATCATCGTCTTCCTCCCATCCCGAATCTTCGACGGTCGTAGCATCCCCCCATTCCGATTCATCTACTTCGTCCTCCAATCCCGACCCGTCTTCGAAAAAAACGGACTCGTCGTTGTCGTCGCCCTCCTCCAACCCCTCCCATCCCGAATCTTCAAAAGATGAGTTGTTTATAATAGACCAACACGCCGCCGACGAGAAATTTAATTATGAAAGGCTTTGCAAGCTGCCGATGACGATGCAGAGGCTTGTGAGGCCGATTAGGTTGGAGTTGACGGCTAGTCAGGTGGAGGTTGTGCGAATGTTTAGGAGGGTGTTGGGGACGAGTGGGTTTGAGATTGAATGTAGGGAAGGGGGGGGTGATGGGGATGACAACGAAGGAGGCAAATACGAAAAAGGAGACAAGAATGAAGAATGTGGTAATGCAGGGGAATGTGATCATGATGGAGGGTGTGATGACAACGCAGGAGGTAGTGATGAAGGCGGGAATAAGGAAGACGGATGTGATAACCAAGCCGGAAACAACAACATAATTTGGAGTAATAAGGGGAGGGGATGTGATAACGAAACCGGAGGCGATAATGAAAGCGGCTGTAACGAAACCGGACGCAACGACCAAACCGGCTCTGACGAAGCCGGACGTGTTGGAGGCGGATGTAACACCACCCCACCCAAATTCCTCCTTCACACCCTCCCCGTCAGCGGGAACACCACCTTTAACATAACTGACCTGGAAGAACTTTTGCACACTCTTTTCGAAGGTGGAGGTAGTTTGGAAAGAAAACATACTCTCTGTGCCATGAGGGCATGCAGAAGCAGTGTCATGGTTGGAAGGCCGCTAAAATTCAGAGAGATGGAGAGGATTGTAAAGAATCTAGGGAACATGGAGAAGCCGTGGAGTTGTCCTCACGGTAGGCCGACGATGAGGCATTTGATTAGTTTGGGGGGGCTGGGGTGGGGAGATGATGAACTGGGGATCTGAGGGAACATGGCAGGGTACGGCGTCAAAAGGTGATAAGACTTGATGTTGTGTCTGAGATGATGAGCAGGGATGAATTTACATACAGTAATGTATTTCGTGGTGGAAATGGTGTGGTTGTGAGGGATCGTTGTGTGAGGGACCCACACTTCTCTCGATTTGTCCAATTTACCCTCTTCTAATCGAGTGATGAATAGAGGTCGAATTCTTCTTACTTGGTAGGTAAGTGACACGATCATTCGGCCACCCGATTTTCCTGGACACGAACACATTTCCTACAAACTTTTTCAAGTTTCTAATGTGAATGATGAACATACTTTAACGCGAAGAATGATGGCCGCACAAACTGAACTTACACTCTCACATTTTCACGTGATTGGGTAAACCTCGCCCAACAACGAAACCTACCGCCCCTTTCACGCCGTGGGGAAAAGCGTATGTGATGCAATACTGGCCTAGTACGCAGAAAAAAATTCTATTGGTGGAAGATACGATCAGCCTTGTATGTGAAAAGCACCGTCTCACCTGCGCAGCAGGAGAAAAATTTTCGTGCAGAAGTGGACTGAAGACGAAGGACGGAAAGACAGGTGGCACCCTATACTCGAAGAAGGATATTAGCTTGCATACAATACGTCAGGAACATCTCCGAGCTCGCATATCGCTTTGCAAATCTTTAACCTTTCCTTGACAACGAAGCTTATCCGCCCTACCCGCGCGGTAAAAAAAAAATAACCTGGTGGTGAGGAGTACGCAATATGGTGGACTTGCTCGCCAGAGGGACGACCGTTAGTATGCGTATGTTTTCGTCATCGTAATCACATTGTGAGCCTTGACTTGTATTAGCTTTTAAACTCTATGAGAGACACCAACACAAGCAGAGAGAGAATTCTTGTGTCCTCACGCGTGACGTGGTGCGATCTGTCCCTTCCATCATATGACAAAGACTAGCCCTGTGAATTTCATCACTCCCCGTCCTGGCCTGTAAACCTTCAGGGGGACTTTGAACAAGCGCCCTAAACCCTTATCTCCACCCGCCACGCGGAACGAATCTGTCAGAAGGATTTGGCACCCACCATGACCAGAACTGTAGATAGAAGTCGAAACTTCTCGGGGTTTTTACCTCTGCAGAGGAAGTTTTCTCTGGGACGGGTCATTGTCTCGTTCATGCTTAAGGGCATGGTTCACTGACGTTGTCCTGGCGAATGCGGTTAGACTGAGGTAGTGGGGGGAGGGTTTCGAACATCACCTCAGAGAGACACAGACATCTACATTTCGCTTTTTCAGTCAAAGTTGAGTGAAAACTTTTGTCCTCGATATCCGCTCCCCTTTAGTTCTCGGAGGTTCACCCCTCCGACAAATCGTAAATAGAGAATTTGAGAAGTCCATAGCCGTGACACAATAACTTATCCCATTGCGACTTAAGATATATATAAAATCATGATGCCCATGATGTCCCGTTGTTTGTCATCCCTTCGATCAAGCATACTTGCAGTGATAGCCTTCTTCCATGACCTTGCCTGTGAGCGCCAAGACATGATTGGCTCGAGAAGTCACCACTCACCACGTCCTTTCCGCACTCCCCAAAACCTCTGCACACATAACCTCCTGCCAATCCTCAAACCTCCATGCAATATGGATAGACGCAAGAAAGTCTTCCGCGCTTCGGCCAGCTGCAAAAAAGTACAATCGATATTCCCCAACCAAGCCAAGCCCACCGCTAACTTATCTCAGACCGAAAAGCTCTCGACCACATTCCGTTGTGTCTTCTGTAACTCCAAAGCTAGCGTGAGCGTTCTTATTGATGAGAAAAACCTAATTGGCAACCTTCGCTGCGATTGCGGCGTGACGTTTCAGCCTGCGAGCAGTATGGGGTCGTGTAAGTTTTTGATTAGATGGTGATGTTTTTGTGCTGGCTCAGGAAGTATGGACTGTTGAGGCTGATTCGTGCTAGTGATGGATGTTTAGTATGATTGGATTGATGCGTGCGACTACGTGGCGAAGGAGGAGAGGGAGATATAGAGTAAGGAGAAGGATGTTACGGCGAGGCGGTGAGTGCGCGGGATGACCCGTGCAGCCTAAACGCAGAGGGAATTTCATACACCGACGCGCCCTGTCGGTTGTTCATAGCTACGCTCGCTACCGCGCGCGTAAGGACGGCGCGTCTGGATTGGTTTATAGTATCCTAGCTTCCCAGTAGATAGGAGTTCCGATTGTCCTCGTTGTTGGGACTCATTGAACCTTTTCCTCTGAGCACCGTAACAAAGGAGAGTAAGGAGAGGGGCAATGGAGACGGCATGTAGGCTTTTTGTCGATAATGAAAGGCGGATGGCTGTGGTAATGGGTCACTGTCGCTGAAAGTTAGATGAATGAAATCGGTCATGTGCCTTAAATGGTAAAGAACATTCCACGACCATAACGCCCTCACGGCCATTCATTGACTGCATGGCGGGCTGCTCTCGTTGTACAGATTAAACATCTCGCTCCCAGATCGTACCCTCACCCATTCAAGAGGCTGGTATTAGCAAAGTACTTGCACAACTCTACCGTTCAGGTATAAGTTGATACATCCAATAGTCAGGTCTATTTTCACAGCCGCAAACATATCTTGTGGCAGGAGCAATGGCGTAGTTTCACCGATTTTATCAGCAAGATTGTCCCTTTTTCTTGTCGATTTTGCTGTTTCCCGTTTGAGGCCATCTTGTCATTATTTTCAGTCGGCCACAACCCCAAACTTCATCTGGCTGGTGCGAATCCAGATACCCTTAACAAGCAATTGGGAAATCTGCTAAGAACAATAGCAGATGTCCCACCAAGCCATCTTCCCCACGTCAGCGCTAATCGTTCCTCTAAGGTGGAAGAAAAACTCAATATTAGCCGCACGTTAAGGAGTCTCGTTTCGAGCCCCCGCCTCCAAGGAAGGATGAGGCGGGGTACAATGACCCCGCATAGCTCGTCCCAGTATTCAAGTGTTTCTCCCTTCTTTATCGGGGTAAGATGAGTTTGTTGGACATCGTCGTGTCTCAAGAAGTGCAAACACCTCCTTAAGCTCATAGCAAACTCTCATGTAGCTGTCGGCAATATAATCAACGACACCTCGGTCTGGAATAATTGGTTTGATCATTTCTCAGTAGTCTAAATTAATTTGTGCGTGTAAAAAGTTATAGCAATGGCGAATGTTGTAATTAGACTGCTTCGCAGTATATTCACGTCCAAATGATTCAAATCACCGAGCGATTAACTCCCGCTTTGTCGGGCCTTTTTACTTCCAGGTGTTCAAGTTTCCCATCTTTACTCAAGAAATATCTCCAATTCAACCTCAGAAATAGCTGCACATCCCCAACAAAAAAAAAGTGATCCACCTTTCTATTGAAACACATACGTCGCCCAGCCAACATCCATCACGCAAACGATCCCAACATCCACTTGCCTGATCCACTCCTCTCCAAAAAAAAAGAAAGGAACAAGAAAACCCCACAACCTGACAATTCAGCAAATTTTCAGCAGATCGTGAAAGACATCATTGTAGCACCCTACCCTTCACATATCCAGCGGACAAATGAGAATTATTTCCGATGCAAATACATATGGGATCGTGCTGAGTTTTCCCTCGGCGGTGTTTTTGTGGGCGGGGACTTGTCATAAGTGAGGTTGGTACAAATCAGCTGATGGGGTGGAGTGTTGAATGCTGACGAAGGGGATTTGGTGTTGGGAGGGAGGTGTAAATATGGGTTGTAGTAGGATTTTCTGGGAGCGCCAGGCGGATAGTTTGGTCTATGTTTACTAAATAGGGGTGGAGATGAGATGGGGGGTTGGTGCAAAGCTCGGCGCTAAGAAAAGTCCACTGAAGTCTGAAACTTTTTGCCGAAGAATCAGTCCCGAGCTAAATGATATAGCTGTCCGCGAAAAGATTTCGCTCACTACGTGGTCGCTCAACGAGCGCAATGTGTCTGCCATCTGCTCGACTTTTAAGGACCGGCAGGATACGTATTTCATCCTCATCATTCCCATTGGTGAAGATGATCATCTGTAATCCGTCCCCACCATTCCCATCATCAAAACTCCCCAACTAAATCGCCTCTCATTTCTCCTCCGATCAACTAAACCCAACAACGCTGAACGCCCTCTCCTCAAAACCCCGCGCCACCCACCGAGTCAGTATCTCCCAAATTCGCCCCAACCCCCAGCTCAACCATGCCTATTATAATCCCCACCTTGAGCCAATACACCGTTCCTACAATCGGCATGCACGAGGAATCCTGACCCAAAGGAGAAGGCTTGAACACTTCTCGAGTTGGACGTGCATGTTTGTTTTGTGAGTCGTGTTTGATTCACGCATTGGGTATGCATTTTAATCAATCATGCTCCCTCCCTGTTGGGAATGACTTGCGGAAAGGTTTTACTCCATCCACGATGCGGAAATGGAAACTACAATACTTTCCTTACGCTGATAGGTCTCATGCGTGTCGTTGTCCAACTTCGTTTCGTGCCCAGGTTGTATACCTTGGCTACGAGCTTTGAATCATCATCCCTCCCTTGTTGAGCATATTTTACAGGAAAATTTCATCTCATCTCCGCTCGGGATTTGGAAACTTACAGTCACGGACTCATGCATGGCTCTCATTGCCGCCCAGGGAATGTACCGATTCGTTACACGCCGAACTCGCGTACATTGGGTATGCTCATGGGTAAATTTCATCCTCTCCTCCCTACTCAGAACTTAAAAAACCACCCAATACTTTGCAGACTTCTGGCACTCGGTGATCCCGCAGGAAATGTATCGTTTTGTGTCATGCCAAGCTCGTAGAATATACCTTGTGTATGAGGTTAGATGAACCCCTTCCCCATCGAGGATAACCCATTAGCAAGTGTTTACTCCATCGGCGGCTCTGGGAAACTACAATTATCTTCTCGATTCGTCAAACCAAGCTTGTTTGCGTTGGGTATGTTATGAGTTTTGCGTTGATGATGCAATGATATCACTCGCTGACGGGTTTCGCCCAGGCCGCTCATATGGGAGGAACATTTCACTCAGCTCGCGACTCGAAACTTGAAACATACTTAATTCTTGGCAGCAGTGGACTGATGACTCAGTGATCCCGCAGGGAATATATCGTAAAATCTCACTCGACACGAAACATCTACAACACCACCATCCTCACAACCAAGTATTGAAGCACTGCACACATCAAAAAATGATCATTACCTATCTACACTCTACTCAGCCTCCTGAATTTCCGCGGGATCCTGACCCTCTGCATCCGCGGGTGCATCTTCCATCGGCATATCTTTATCCTTATCCTTATCCGCCGTCTGCTGCTGCTGCTGCTGCTGCTGAGCTTTAGCAGCATCCTCAGCAGCACGTTTCTCAGCAGCGGCTTTCTCTGCTGCTTTCCGACGAGCATCTTCTTCCTCTTGACGTTTATCGTTGAATCGCTGCACGATAGGTCCGGCAGCTGCACGGAGCTCCTCGATCTTGGCAATGTATTGCGCCTTGGTCGCGTCTTCGCCGTCTTCGTATAGCCAGTCCTGGATGATATCGTTAGCGAGGGTTTGATTAGGAGGGTGATATGGCATACCTCAAGTTTTTCGCACTTTTCCTTGACAGCAACTTTTTCGCTCTCGCTGGCGAACTCGGCATAGCCACCAGACGAGTACGGCTCATCGACCTTGTTGCGGACAGAGTAGATTTCCGTCTCTAGTTCATTTTTCTTGTCTTCTGTATCGGCCACCAGTTTGTCATCGCTGACCATCTGGCCTTCTTTTTCGGTGTATTGGTCAACAAGGTCATGACTGAGCGATGCCGTGCCGACAGAGAGAGCTAAGTCTCCCTTGCGAATTTGCTTCTTAACCTTGCGCGTCTTGGGGGCCGGCGGCTGGTCTTCGCCCTCGGCAGTCTGTAACCATATTAGCCTAGACACACAACAATATTCATGTGTATGACTAACCTCCTGCTCCTTGGGCTCGGGCACAGGCTCCTCAACCTCCTGTTCCTCCACATAGTATCCCTGCTCTACATTCAAGATCCCGTGAAGGTTGAGACGAGCTTTGAGCTTGCAAATCATAAAATCATTACTCTCATCAGGATGGACACCTTTTACGCTGAAGCGCCCGATCCAGGGGTTCATCTTGCCCGGCAAAATGTCGGGCTTTGCATACCTGGCCTCGAGATCAAACGGCTGTTTTCGGTAAAAGGTGAGAATCTTAGTCGATGGCATAACGTTGCCCTTGTTGAAAACAGTGAGGCTGGTGTCTTCATCGGGAATGTCGGGCGACTTCTCCCAGGTAAACTCAATGGGATAATACGAGATATCCTGTATGCTAAAGTCTCGCACACGGAACGTCGGAGATAAGATGGCACAGCTAAACGCACAGCCCCGTGCGACGGCCTCGTCGGCGTTGAGGGTGAAGCTGAGCGATTTGCCACCGAAGAAGTTCTGAATGGCTGCTTTAAGAGAAGGAACACGCGTGCAGCCGCCGACGAGCTCGATGTAGTCAACATCGTCGGGCCTCAGCTTGGCCTCATCCAGCGCCTGTTTGATCGGGGCTGTGGCGCGCTGGAGAAGGGGCGCAACAAGTTCTTCCAGCTCATCGCGCTTCAAAACCGCGCGCACATCAACATCATTCATCAGAGACTCGATGCTGAGCGGGGCGCTGGCGTTGGCAGAAAGCACCTTCTTCAGCTTCTCAATAGCAGCCGCCAGACGCACGCGGGCCTTTGGGTTCTCAAAAACGTCGATTTTGAACCGCTGCTGAAAATCTTCACGGAAATGCTTCATAAGAGCTTGGTCAAAGTCGCGGCCGCCAAAGTGACGATCGCAAGCCGTGGCCACAACCTTTAGCTCGCCTTTACGGAACTCGCAGACGGAGCACGTATAGTTGCTGTGACCAATGTCGACAATGACCGTCCGCCGAGGCTTCTCCTCTGGCGCGGGCAAGTCCAACTTTGTGATGCCGTAGCCCAGAGCCGTGGCCGTTGTCTCATTAATCAGCCGCAGCACTTTGATACCCGCAATGGAAGCTGCATCAAGGATGATGCGGCGCTGGGCATCGGCATACCAGGCGGGAACAGCAATGACCATGTCACTGACGGGCAGCTTAAGCTCAGCGGCGGCCGTCTGCTTTACGCGCGTGAGAAACATGGCGCACAACTGGGCAGCAGAGAAGCGCTGCTTCTGGCCTTGGAAGGTGACTTCTGCGCCGACGGAGCCATCGACCTCAACCAACGGAGCGCTGACATGCTCCTGCTCAATCTTGACATCGGGATCGTTGATGGAGCGGCCGGCCAAACGCGTGAGAGAACCAACAGTATTTTTCAAATTGGACACCTCCTGCGTCTTGGCCGCCTCGCCTAGATAACGACAGCGGGGTCCAAAACCGACCAGGGACGGCGTTGCACGGTTGGAGACTTCGTTTGCGATAACATCTACGCCCTTGTTGCGCGCAACAGCCTGAAACTGTCAGCCAAGCTGTCGAAATGAATTGATACAGTTCTACTCACAATTACAGCATTCTGAGTCCCAAAATCCAGGCCTACGACCGACATTTTTGCGTGTTTGAGCTGGAAACGCAGGTGACGTTGGATTTAAATTTCTCCCATGACGACATAGAGCAATCACGTGGCTTCGCGAACCTTCTACCACCTTCCGCACACGCACACGGGAGAAATTTTTTCCAATTTTAAACTTCCATTCATGGCCTCCCTCACCCACCCAACCATCAAGGATGGGTGGTTCCATGAAATCAGCGAAATGTGGCCAGGCCAGGCCATGGCGTTGCGAGTGAACCAGATTGTGCACCACGAGAAGAGCAAGTATCAGGATATCTTGATTTTTGAATCAACCGACTATGGCATGGTCCTTGTCCTGGACAATGTTATCCAATGCACCGAACGCGATGAATTTGCCTACCAGGAGATGATCACCCACTTAGGCATGTTCTCGCACCCTAATCCCAAGCGCGTGCTCGTCATTGGCGGTGGCGACGGGGGTGTGCTCCGTGAAATCGTAAAACACGAGTGCGTTGAAGAGGCGGTACTCTGTGACATCGACGAAGCCGTCATCCGTCTTAGCAAGAAATACCTCCCTGCTATGAGCATTGGATTTCAGCATCCCAAAGTCAAGGTCCACGTCGGAGACGGGTTCAAATTCCTACAAGACTACAAGAATACCTTCGACGTCATCATCACAGATTCCTCTGACCCAGAGGGACCCGCGGAGTCACTGTTCCAAAAGCCCTACTTTGAACTCCTCTTTGGCGCGCTGCGTGAAGGCGGCGTAATCACCACCCAAGGTTGTAAGCCCTTCCCATCAAACCCACCAGGGGCCGTATAGAACTAACATTTTACCACAGCCGAGAATCCCTGGCTCCATCTGAAGATGATTGCCGATCTCAAAAAGTCGTGCAAAGAAGTCTTCCCGGTAGCCGAGTACGGCTGGACGACAATTCCAACCTATCCCTCCGGCCAAATCGGCTTCATGGTTTGTACAAAGGACAAAACCCGTGACGTGACCAAACCTCTCCGGACCGTTTCGGCGGAAGAAGAAGACGAACTATTCAAATACTATGGAGCTAAGGTCCACGAGGCAGCGTTTGTCCTACCCAAATTCGCCGAAAAGGCACTGCGATAGTTCATTAGTCTCAAAACACGACTTCCATGACCTCTAAAACTACCATAAATCTATTCCCCCACAAGAACATTCCCCACAAAAATCAAAAGTAGTGTAACTAACCCCGTCCCAGCAAACTCCTCTGCGCCCTATCCTCCACACGAGGCATAGCCTCCACGGCAGCCACCGTCCTCGGCGCCCTCCTCCTAACCTCCCCCACACTTCCCCCAGACCCCTTTTCCCTCTTCAACCCCTCCAGCCTCCCCAACCTCAACAACGACGCCCCCAGCGCCACAAAAGTGCGATACTGCGGCCCCTCCCCCCCTACCCTCTGCTTACGAATCCACTCGAACCCCCTAGCCACATCCCCCTTTCTCATCGAACCATACCGCCCCCTCTTCGCCCATCCAGGGAAGTTTGGCATTAAAAAGTCCTCGCAGAGGGTGAATGCTAGTAGCGTCAAAGGAGGGTAAGCGAGCGCGAAGCAGCGGATGAGTGCGTTCCAAGTGCGGAAGTCGAAACGGTAGCCTTGCGAGAGGAGAGTTGCGGTGAGGGTGATGAGGTCACTGTAGCGCGATTGGGCGGAGAGGGATGTTAGGAGGAGGCGGAAGGGGCGGGTTAGGATATATGCCCTTGCTGGGCTGATTTTCTGAGGAGGCCGGTGGATGTTTGGGTGGGGAGGGAGGGAGGTGTAGGTGTCCGCTTGGGATTTTATCATGGACCAGCAGTTGTCGAGGGCGGAGTAGTTTTGCTGTTTGAGGTGGGAGGACATGATGGATGTGAGGAGGGAGATGGGGGTTCGGAGGTCAGGAGATGAGTGGGAGTGGTATTTTGAAAAGAGGGATTGGGCGGTTTCGATGCAGTTGTTTCGGCCGTGGATGTGGACGAGTAAGTTGAAGTAGGAGGCTTTGTATTGCGATCGGTCGTCGATGCGGCTGAGTTCGGGTTGGGGTTGTTTGAGGGCGATGTCTCGTCTTCCATGCGAGGAAAGGATGAGATCGAGGGCTTGGAGGGCGCGTTTCGCTGGTTTGCCTTGTATGGCGATGTGGGTGTTGCCTGGGTGAAGCTCGAATTGGGCTCGGGCTTTGAGGTAGGCGTTGTTGCTGCTGATGGATTTGCGGATGTTTAGGGCTTCCATGACATTGTGCACGGATAGGGCTTCTTTGTACATCCGTTGTCTAATATACCCGTTCATGACGACGGAGTAGTTGAATGCAACAGGCTCAATGTCGTGCTCGTGCCACATGCGGCGTAGAAGCCTTCGGGCTTCGTTTGTCATTCGTCTGTTGATCAAGACTTGCATGAGGGCAGCAAAGGTGAAGGCGTCTAGAGGGATATTCTCTGTCTTCATTAAGGTGAACCATCGCTTGGTGGCTTCCATGTTCCCACGAAGCGCATTGGCAGTGAGGATTATGTTGAAACACATTGTCAACGGACCAGTAACCTTGCCGCTCTTGACTTGGGGGATCAGCTGGCGCAGGATTTGCTCGGCCTTTCCGACTTTATCACTCTTTACGTGTGCTGTCAAGAGGCTCCCATATAGATGAGTTGTAGGCTTCTCGGTTGCTTTCTTATCAAACCGTTCCCATATAGCCTTGACGCCATCAACATCTCCCCGGCTGGCCATCATTTCCATGACCGGATGAAACAGTTGGGGGGCCGGGTCCATACCCTTGTCCAGCAGAGAATCAAGCGTTTTAATTGCACCCTCCAAGTCATCAAGGCACGAATAGGCATGAAGCAGAGAGCCGCCACATTTATTCGGGACAGCTTTGCCATTTTCAGCCGCCACTCTGCACACTCCTTCAAACGCTGCCCGAGCACGATCCAAATCCCTTATCCGAGCATGGATGTAAATTTGCGTCCACAACATGTCCTCCAGGTGACCGTAGCCATTGAACTGCCCCTTTAGCCGTCCTAACCAGTGTTCATACCGATCCACCATGCCATTCCGCGCGTACCAGACCATGAGATGCTTTATCGCAGCTTCACCCAGCTGACCGTGCTGCTGAACCCAGTCGTTGACGAGTTCTTCTACAGTAAGACTATTATGTCGCTGCCTCGGAATATCCTTATTGATATTCGCAACAGGCATTTCATGGTTATGCCAGTACTTTGTCAGGGCTTCCAGAAACGCCATATTTAAAGGCTCCGGGATTTTATGATCCGGAATCTGGCGAAGCTGAAAATAGATGCGAGACACAATTGAGTGCAGCAACGGGTAGCAATTATTGCCATACACCGTATCAGCCGAGACGATAGCCCGGATCAAGTCCTCGTAAACGCCAGCGTCTTCATTGCCCATTTTATGCAAGTAACGGAATAGATCACGGATTTTCCTTTTGGGCAATAATACAGCTTCGAATGAAGGCCGTTCCTGGACGCTGTCGGAGGCTTTGAACTCCTGCACCAACGCAGCAGTAAAGAATTTTGCACAAAAGTCCTTGACATCGCTGCCGGCCGTCCGGGCCATGACGAGTCTTTCTAGATAGGCAGCTAGTCTTAATGCCTTTGGCAAAAGGTGGGGGATGCTTGTGAGTAGCTTCCAGAAATTTGTCTGTTGTGCGTCTGTTCGTCTTTGCGAAGCCACTCGGTGCACCACTTCTGCCTTCATTAGCAGTTGACATCTCTCCCGCAGCAGAGCCCATTGGAGGAAGCTGCTGACTAGCGGGTCTACTTTGAAGTTGTGCTCCAACGCTTCGCGAAAAAGGGTAAAGGCCTGGGCCTCGTGGTTTCTATGAATAAGTCCACTTAATTGGGCGCGGTAGGCTGTAAAAGTGCGTTGCTGCGGTGGAATGGAATGGTAAAGCTGGAACCTGCGGTCCCAGATATCGCTATTCTCAAACCTGGACAACCAGCTGAGGAGTTTGATCTTCAGCCCGACGTCTTCTCGCGCGGAGTGTGGCAAGGAGTCGTAAAGGGCGAGAGCTTTGTGGGCCGATTCAAGGGCATCCTTAGAATTCTCTTTTCCTCTAGGCCTTTCAATTATCGTGTTGAGTGCATCCCAGAGTTCCTTGGACTTGTCTGGCTCTTCTGATTCATCCTTGTGTCTCAGCACAGGCTTGGGAATGGGACGCAACACGGCCATCACCTCGGCCCTTTCATCGCGCTGCAGCTCTCTCTTAGCCGTCATGGGATTTGTGCGAGGGACAGACGCATAGCCTCGAGAGATGTTCAAAGACTTCAGATTCTTCTTCTCCCATCTTAACTGTCGCCTTCTTTCGGCGCGTCCAATGAGAGCAATTGCATGCGGAGGATAGAGGAAATCCAGAAATACGTCTTCAGTCTGAGATCCAGCATCCGCCTTGTCTGCATTACCGGCGCCGTGGTGCCAGAAGGAACCGCTGAGATCGCGGAAACTCCTCAAACATTTCCTTTGAACGGCGGTTGGAAGGCGTCCTCTCGTACATTCCAGCATACCCCGTACCGAAATCTCTTCCCGTCGTCGGTGAGCCGTCCCAGATGTTTCCCGACGTTGGCCGCAAATTGCTGAGTAAGCGATAATGAACCGTTATTCATGACGCACGTTACTCACCAATTGGAATTCAGTCGCGCTAATGCAGGCTCTCTGGCGACGCGCCAGGACGCGTCTTTTACCAAGGGAGACACCACCATGGACGGAATACAGCTACGAGACGAAGCGGTACGGGATCGCGTGCGGGCGGCACAGGAGTTCCTTGATCCCAGTGCGTTGAAGCAGAACAAACATACCCGGAACGAAGCTGACGTCCAGCAGACGACCCGCGAGCGCGTAGCTATCGCGCCGAGATTTTGTTGATGTTGAATCGCGGACAGAGGAGGCTGACGGTGAGCCTGGACGAGGTTCGTGCGCACAGCAGAGAAATGGCCGACGGTCTGCTGAACCAGCCGTTTGATTACTCGCAAGCGTTTGACCGCGCGCTGAAGGATATAGTCAAGACTCTGGGCAATAGACCGGCGTATGAAGTCGCGGATGAGACCATGTACTACTGCGCATTTGTAGGCAGCTTTGGGGAGTTTGCATGCAATCCGCGGACGCTGTCGTCGCACTTTCTCAACCACATGGTGTCGTTGGAGGGGATTGTGACAAAGTGCTCTCTAGTAAGGCCCAAGGTGGTCAAGAGCGTGCATTATAATGAGAAGAAGAATACCTTTCATTTTAGAGAGTACCGGGACCAGACCATGACGGCGAATGGGGCCACCAGCTCTAGCGTCTATCCCACCCAAGACGACGAGGGAAACCCGCTGGTGACGGAGTACGGCTACTGCACTTACCGCGACCACCAAGTCGTATCAATCCAGGAAATGCCCGAACGTGCACCAGCAGGTCAGCTTCCGCGGGGAGTGGATGTGATAATGGACGACGATATGGTTGACCGAGTTAAACCCGGCGATCGAATTCAACTAGTCGGCATCTACCGCTCCTTGGGAAACCGAAACGCAGGCCAAGGAAGTGCAACCTTCAAAACCCTCATCCTCGCCAACAACGTCATCCTCCTCTCCTCCAAATCCGGTGGTGGCATCGCCCAATCCCAAATCACAGACACCGACATCAGGAACATCAACAAAATCTCCAAGCAACGCCGAGTGTTCGACCTCCTCTCCCAATCCCTTGCCCCCAGCATCTACGGACACGACTACGTCAAAAAAGCCATCCTCCTGATGCTTCTCGGAGGCATGGAAAAGAACCTCGACAACGGCACGCACCTGCGGGGAGACATCAACATCTTAATGGTCGGAGACCCCTCCACCGCCAAATCCCAACTCTTACGTTTCGTCCTAAACACCGCCCCCCTCGCCATCGCCACAACCGGCCGTGGGTCCTCGGGCGTAGGCCTAACCGCAGCCGTAACAACCGACAAAGAAACCGGCGAACGCCGCCTCGAAGCCGGTGCCATGGTTTTAGCAGACCGCGGCGTAGTCTGCATCGACGAATTCGACAAAATGTCCGATATCGACAGAGTCGCAATCCACGAGGTCATGGAACAACAAACCGTCACGATCGCCAAAGCAGGGATCCACACCTCCCTCAACGCACGGTGTTCCGTAATCGCAGCCGCGAATCCAATTTACGGGCAATACGACGTGCATAAAGATCCGCATAAGAACATCGCCCTCCCGGATTCCCTCCTCTCGCGCTTTGACCTTTTATTCGTCGTGACGGATGATATTGAAGATGTCCGCGATAGACAGGTTTCAGAGCATGTGTTGAGGATGCATCGATACCGACAGCCTGGGACAGAGGAGGGCGCGCCGGTGCGTGACCAACCCACCCAACTCTTAGGCATCGGCATCGAAGATGAAGCTGACGCTAACCGCCCGTCAGAGGTCTACGAGAGGTTCGACATGATGCTCCACGCGGGCGTGACTGTCACCATCGGGAGGGGAGCTAATCGTCGGATCCAAGTCCTTAGTATTCCATTTGTGAAGAAGTATATTCAATACGCGAAATCGAGGGTTAAGCCTGTGTTGACAAAGGGCGCGGCGGATCATATCGTCGCCGCGTACGCTGCGTTGAGGAATGATGATTTGGAGGGGAATCAGAGACGGACTTCGCCAATTACGGCAAGGACACTTGAGACGTTGATAAGGCTGGCGTCGGCGCATGCGAAAGCGAGACTTTCGAGTAGGGTTGAGACGAGGGATGCGGAGACCGCGGAGGGGATTCTGCGCTTCGCGTTGTTTAAGGAGGTCGTGCGGGATGAGAGACGCAGGAAGAGGATTAGGAGGGGGGAGGATGAGATGTCTACTGATGAGGATGAGAGTGAGGACGAGGACGAGGTGGAGGGGGGTGCGGAGGTCAGTAGGGCTACGGGCAGGAGTCAGCCGATTGAGGAGCTAATGGAGGATGCGTTGGAGGAGGAGGAGGCTACGCCGCAGCCACAGGAACAGAGTCAGAGTCAGGTGTCAATGGCGAGTTCGAGGCCCGCGTCGCAGATGCTGCAGGATGAGAGTCAGTCTCAAGGGATCAGTGCAGCGAGGGTGCAGGTTTTTCAGAATGCACTGGGACAGCTAATTGATGGGCCGTTGTTTGCAAATGATGCAGCGGATATGGGTCCGCTGGTTGAGGCGGTTAATGCTAGGCTGAGAAGTGAGTTGAGGTTTGGGAGAGAGGAGGCTGAGTTGGCATTGGAAGAGTTGAATGAGCAGAATAAGATTATGTTGAGCGGGGGGATTGTGTATAAGATATAGCTGGTAGATGATGACTCTATTTGAACTACAGTGGGCTGTAAATGAGGTCAGCTGATTTCAAAATATCCTGGCGCGAAAGTGTGCCCATCACCCCATTGGTTGACCGGCTAATCCCCGGCCCGCGCACTTACCCCCCCCCCCAAAAAAAAAAACCTCCCCAAACCCTATCAACGACAACAACAATGCCGACCCCATACGCCCTAAACGACGCCCAAACCCTCAAAGCAGCCTCTGCCCTCCTCTCAAAACTCCACTCCACCGCCCCAGCCAGTAAACCTAGCGCGCACCTCCCAGGGAGCACAACCCAAAACCTCCTCTCCACGGACGGAGAAACCCCCTCCGAGGTATCCATCTGGCTAATCCTCACCACCAAAACCCACATAAGTGACACCAAGCGCCTCAAACCTGGCAAAATAACCCTCCCTTACACCCTGCACGGAGACTCCGACCTCCGCATCTGCCTCATAACTGCCGACCCACAGCGCAAGTACAAAAATCTCCTCGCCTCGTCCCCTTTAATAAAAAAGGTCATCGGCCTCGAAAAGCTCAAAGCGAGGTATACCTCTTTCGAATCCCGACGCCAACTGGCGGGTGAATATGACCTATTCCTCGCTGACGATAGGGTAATAACTTACCTCCCCGCTATCCTGGGGAAGGTGTTTTACAAGTCCGGCACGAAAAGGCCTGTGCCTGTATGTTTGATGGGGAGGAGGGAGAATTTTGATGAGAAAGGACACAAGAGGAAGAGGTTGGTGGAGGGGGGGGAGAGGGTTACTAGGAAGGAGGTTACGGGGGAGGAGATTGAGAGGGAGGTGAGTAAAGCGGTCAGAAGTGCGGTTGTACACCTCGCGCCGAGTACGACTACGGCTGTTAGGGTCGGGCATGCGGGGTTGGATGCTGCGCAGGTAAAAGAGAATGTGACGACTGTGGTTGAGGAGTTAGTGGAGAAGTGGGTCCCGCAGAAGTGGAGGGGTGTTAGGGCTATTCACATCAAGGGGCCTAACACGGCGGCGCTGCCGGTTTGGTTAACGGATGAGTTGTGGATTGGGGAGGAGCAGGTTTGGGAGGAGTTGCCGAGGAAGAGGAAGGTGCAGGATGAGCAAGAGGATGGTGGAGGGAAGAAGAGAAAGGTTGATGATGGGAAGGCTAAGATGAGGATGGTGACAGAAAGGGGCGAGGAAAAAGATATGGCAACGGAAAAGGCGCTGAAGAAAGCGATGAAAGCGGAACGGAGCGAGCGTAACGCTCAACTCCAAAAGTCGAAGCGAGATGTTCGGGTCTAAGGAACCCCGTCGGCCGTGTGGCTTGCCGATGACCTCATTGTTATTTTCGGCCGAGGTTCAACGTCCACAAAGAAAGCATAGACTAGAAAAAGAGACCAATGCCGAAATAGAAACTATACCTCCTGTGACCATGTCTGCCCAAATGCCCTCCAACGTGAACACGCGCTACTTCCCCATCAGCTACTCCAGCGGCTGGTCCCAATGGTGGAACAATCTCACTCCTGCAGTAACAGAACACCGAGTCCTCTCCCTAATCCCCTACCTCCGCTCCCACGCACCAACACATACCCAAACCTCCCTCCCGGAGGGTACATCCCCCATCGGGGACGGCCACGTCGAACCCGTATCCACAACCGACCCCTACGGCAACCGCACCTGGCGCAGCGAACTCGTTCCCCTAAGCGGCGAGAACCGCTACCTCAACGAATTCAGCATTTCACGTAGCCCAGCTTCCCCGGAGGGCTCCCCAGAGGGCCTTCCTGACGGGAGCAAACACGATCTTGTTATGCTTCACGGCTACGGTGCCGGCCTAGGCTTCTTCTACAAAAACCTCGAGCCCCTCTCCCGCCGCAAGGCATGGAATCTCTACGCCCTCGACCTTTTAGGGATGGGGAGGAGTAGTCGCCCCCCATTCAAACTCCACGCAAAGGATAAATCCTCCAAAGTCGTCGAAGCAGAGGGTTGGTTTGTCGATGCGTTGGAGGAGTGGCGTGCGAAGCGGAAGATAGAGAAGTTTACGCTCCTGGGGCATTCATTGGGAGGGTACCTCGCGGTTGCGTACGCATTGAAGTATCCCGGACGGTTGGAGAAGTTACTGTTAGTTTCGCCGGTGGGGATCCCGGAGAATCCGTATGCTGTTGCTGAGGCGTTGCCTGACGGGGCAGGGGCGGGGAGGAATGGAGGGAAGGATGTACCGAAACAGCCTCTTCCGAGATGGTTGACTACGCTGTGGGACGCGAATGTCAGTCCGTTTTCGATTGTGAGGCTGTCGGGACCGCTGGGTCCAAGGTTGGTGTCACGGTGGTCGAGGAGACGATTTGCGCATCTGCCGGAACAGGAGGCTGATGCGTTGCATGATTATGCGTATTCGTTGTTTAGACAGAGAGGGAGTGGGGAATATGCTCTCGCTTATATCCTTGCTCCCGGTGCATACGCCCGTGAGCCGTTGTTGGGGAGGTTTAAGGGACTAAATGTGCCGGTGCATTTTTTGTACGGGGATAGGGATTGGATGGATGTTAATGCCGGAAGGGAGGCGGCGAGGGTGGTGAGGGAGAATGGGGGAAAGGCGGATGTTACGGTTGTGAAGGATGCGGGTCATCATGTTTATTTGGATGGGTTTGATGAGTTTAATGCGATTGTGGGGAGGGAGTTGGAGGGGATAGAGGGGTGACCAAACAAACATACAGCGGTATTTGCTACGAATGCATAATGACGTGCGTTATTGATCGTCACTCGGTGGCCGGTTTGCCACTGGGGCCAACCAATGCTGGTGGAAGGTTTTCAGGGAAGCCTATCGGAGAATTACCGCCCCTGCCGGCATTATGCCTGTCAAAGTTTTGCCCCAAACTCTATGCGCAATGACACACACAAGCGTCCACTTTCGGAGCACTCGATCAACTGTCAGGATTCACTTCGAAGAAAAACTGTTAATATTATCATCTATGCTCATCCCTCGTCATAATCGCTATTAGTCCATCTATTTGTCTGGTTCCGTATCATAACGATAGCAGAATGGTCCGCTAAACGTGTCCATTACGTCTCCGAACCGGATAGGGTCAGCCACGAAGCCAAACGGCAGCATATCGTCGAGCGTCATGGGGGCCGACGGCGGTGAATTGCCCAGCGTCGAAGTACCACTGATGGCGTTCTGACGACGATAAATGTCCAGGTACTGCCACACAGTCCACTCCCGGTCAATCATGCCGTGATGCAGCCAGAAAACAGGGTCGTTGGGGCTAGAGTGAAAGTCCATGAGAGACCCCGCTCCGCCAGCCTGCCAGTGTCCGCCACCGTGAAGACCAAACTTGTCCGTACCGCCGTAGCCCTGAGTGCGGTCCTGCAAGGTGCCAATGTAGATATTGTCAAGGACCGTCTCCGTGAGGTTCGTGAACGTAGTATAACGAGTAGAGAACCACGGGTTCCAGTCGCGGATGAGGCAGCGAGGGTTGTCCTGGAAAGGCGTGTCCACGTTCTTCAGATTTGGTGCATCAAGCGGGCCGAGATGGATCGTGTGCGTGGAAAATGGGCCAGATGTGACGCAGCCACCACCCGTGCCGGGCGGAAAGGTCACGTCCTGCGCCGCGAGCCATGTGTCTTTACGGCCGGCCACGTACTTGCCGTTGCTGCCCATGCTGTACGCATCACCGGTGAAGAGCGGGCTGTCCTGCGGCGCCTTGGCATCGAGAGCCCAGTTCCAATAAGGCATGCTGCCCGTGTAGCCGCACAGATTCTGAAGATCCTGCTCCATCAAGTAGGTAAAGGTACGGTGCCATGCGAAGAAGTTTGCTGTGTCGTGGATGTTGAGAGTGTAATTTATGTGCGTCGCAACATACTCGTCGTACCGAGACTTGACTCCCGGATACGATGACTTCTCAGAGTCCTTCATACGCCGCGGAGCCATACGCTGCAAGCAGGCAACTGCGTCCGTGAAGCTCTTGCGCGTGTCCTTGTCAAGAGTACGCCACTCCTTGCGCACGGAAGCATTGTTGTATGTGCAGCCCGAGTTTCTTTGGTTGAGGACGTTTACCATGTTCTCGTTGGCGATCTCAGAAACGTTTCGCCATGCGCGGCCATCGGCGATCTGGTTGGGAGTGTAATCAGATGTCTTGGGTGCCTGTGCTCCAGAGACCCCAACCTGAGCTGCCACCAGGGTGGTAAGAAGACTGGTAGCGAGAGCGAAATGCATATTGAACTGCGGAGGAGAAGCGGAAAGGTAGGATGAATTAGGAAGGGAGAAGTTAGGATGGATGATGAAGAGGTGTTGAGGGAAGCCGGAGAGTTTTATAGGAAGTCAAGAAGTTTTATCCGCAACATAAAGAGATTCGCGTCTATTTTAAGACGCAGGTGTGTCGGCGGTGAATGGCCTCCTGCCGGGGTGGTGGGGTGGGGGGGAGACCCTGGTCGACGGCAGCGGCGCGTGCGATCACCGGGGTTCATTTGCGATTGATTGAGGGGTAGTGACGCGTATGTGACACCCAATAACTGTGCGCATTTGCGGTGGCCGCATTATTGACAGGTAGCCATCACCCAGAGCCGCCCGGGTGCCTGTCGATCGCTGTCGGAAACCGCCGGGTCCCACAACCGTCATGGCCTGTTTTTAGGCCCCTCATCGTCTGTTCCTGCCACTGCTGTCATTATCCTCTGATGGCGTATGCATGTACCTTGGTCGGATCAGTTCGCACCCTGCCTCAATCCTGTTCTCCATAGGCTCAACCAGGGTTCCCCACAGATCAGGGCAGCCACGCTGTACAGGCTCAGAAGTTCGACACCACCACTGCCGGCCGCACATGGAGATGTACGTGTGAAACGTGAGCTGCGGTTTTGTAATGAAACTGACCAGTTGAACGTCTCTGCACAGTCTCTCCATGGCGCTGTTGTGTGATCTGTTCACCTGCCCTAAGCAGTTAAGCGCCGGCTGTTGGCCAATGCTTGAGCGGAGCAAGAGTCAAGTTGACGGCCGCACCATCCATCATCATTAGCCATCCAACGTCCAAGACCGCCAGACACACCGTCTGCATAGAATTAGTCAACGTAGTTAATGTTCTTTTGTTCAAACAGCCTGTTCATTTCCAATCAACGGTCCGTGTCCCCCGCCTCCCGGCCCTCTACTCTCCCTCACCACCAACGCACGACGTGTGTTGCCATGCGCTTGTTCCTTCTCCCTGTGTCGACACGACGGTCGCTCGTATATTGCGAACGCGCTCGCGCCCCCGTAGCGGCCGATGCCAAGCTACCCGTCACAGAGCGCGCCACGCGTTACGCTTCGCAAACTTGGGCCAAGTGGGAATCGGCCGAAAAGGGATGGCAGAAACACGTCACCGTGTACGGCAACCGACTACTGAATCGCATTCCCTATACCGAGTGGGGCCTCAAAAGTCTGCCTCCTGCAACGGATAAACGGCGGCAGGCCATTGACGACGGCTCGCTGACGGTTGACTGTTTCTATCCGCGCGCTTTCCTCCCCGGTGGTGCCGATGGCGCGATACCGGCCTTGGAGAAGCTGGCCACGGAGCGCCAAGCCCTCGACCGGCGGCGTCTGTGGTCCTGCGTCTTCTGGACTCCCTTTACCATCCCATTCCAAATCGTGCCTGTGCTTCCCAATTTGCCCTTCTACTACGTCGTTTACCGTGCCTACTCCTACTACCGCTCCCTCTACGGCGGCAAGCTCCTCGAACAGCTGCTGCAGAAGCAGCGTGTCAACATAACAGACAGCCAACTCATGGATAACATGTACGCCGCCGGTCTGCTTCACCCGACACGGCCGGTAGCTCGTGAGGCCGAGACTCCTACCGCGGATGAGACGACTAAACTAGTCAAGGATATTGAGCGAAGAAGCAATGCCGGCGAGGAGGTCATGTTGCTACGGCGGTGGAACGGCAAGCTCATCGCCGAGGCTTTTGGTCTGCCTGAGATGGAAGTGGAGATCGAAAGGGCCGTCGACCAGATCGAAGCCGACCTGAGGGCAAAGGCAGAGGGGAAGGCGAGAGAGGGGCAGGAAGCAGCGGAAAAGGGGACGGTGGCCAAGACTCCTATGCATGGGCACAAAATAGATAAATAATTGAAGCTGTGATAATATATAACTATTCTGCCAACTGTGAAGACTGCCAGCAACTGACAGCTGATGTCAACATGGCGTCAAAACGTCCCGTATCGGATCACGATCCTTCCGGCGTCACTGCCCGCTATGATTACGTATGACGCGTCCCCCAACGATCCTTTTGACCCTGACGGACATCTTCGCTATTGGCTAGGCAATTTGGTTATAGGTCTCCTTTGTTCATTGTGAATCAACAATACTATGAACCATCCCCAGTCTCTCTTTATTTACCTTTTTTCCTCAACAACCCCCGGGAGCTGCCGCGTGGTCATACCGCAGTGGCAAATATCACGTATCGCCAAGGCCCGCAGTAGGCAGCTAACTGGGTCCACTGGCTCCGTCTGGCAGAGGCGGAGCAGTTGTGGGCAACGCGCAAAAACAAAGAGAGGCAAAGTGACGCCGGCCCCACCACCCCCGCCACCCTATTGGTATTGGTATCTCGCAAGTAGGCGTTCCTAGTATTGCTTCCCTACCGGGGCCGCAAAGCCCTTGATAGACCTTGTTGGGGCCGCAAGCCATTGATAACCAGTCATGGAACCCGCCCGGCCACCGCTGTCGCGGGCTGGCAGCGTCTATCATGACGTTGACGACAGCGTCGCCCAGGCCGGCCGCACTCCGACCAACATGTCGGCCCAGGCATCGGTCCAGTCGATGCGCCAGGCTGCCCGGCCCTCGGTGTTGCGCAAGGAGAACAGCCGACAGCAGCCGCAGACTCAGCCGCTGGACACCAACACTGCGCCTCCAGCAGACACCATCCTCCCAGCGTCACGAAGTAGCGATGAGAGCGGTGCCAGCGGTGCCAGCGGACGCACACCGGCGGCTTCGGCCCTCGCCGCCGAGATGGCTGTCCCTGGTCCATCTACTCCGGTGCCGCAACCTGGCGAGATGCAGCAGCCATACCTCTATCGTCCCTATTCTTCCGCAAATCCATCTACCCTCAGTCTGAACAGAGTAAACACGCCACGGTCGGTGCGAGATCTCGGGTCAGACTACACCCGTTATTACAATCCCTTTGCCTCAAGAAATGCGTCCCAGCAGGACCTTGGCACACCTTTCCCACGCAACGATTCCTCCACCCAATTAATGGCGACGGACTTGCAGCAAAGGCTGTCTAGCCCGTTTGGTGATAGTCGAAGAGTATCAGTGATGTCTGTATTGCCCTCTCCGGGCCCTCAAATGCACCCTGGGCAGCCCACGGCGCCATCTTCGGGCACCGATCCGCCGCAATTCGGTCACAACGTCGATCCAGAGAAGGCTGCGTTTGCTCCATACATGGATGATCGGTTAGGCGCTCCCGAGTATGGATTTCCCCTCTTCTCAGATGAAAAGGAAGACGACGACGACTTGCATATGCCCCAGTGGGACGATGACAAGAAATTGAAGCCACGCTTCCAAGACCATTTTACCCGGGCAAATATCGTTAACACGGTTGGCCTGGTGGTGATGATTCTTGGCTTGTTGTGCGTCTTTGTAGTTCTTCCCGTCATCTCTTATACCGGCACGAGCATCCTGAGCTATGGCTATGAGACTCCCATGAGCCAGATGCCCAAGGGCCCTCAGCCTGAAGCTTGGGCAACCGTCAACAACAAAACATATCCTTTAATGTCAAATATCCGGCGGTCTCTCATTGATCCTGACACACCGTCAAATGCAAAGACGCGAAAGGGTGTCAACGGGGATGTCTTTAATCTCGTGTTCAGCGACGAGTTCAACGACAAGAATCGTACCTTTTATCCGGGCGATGATCCGTACTGGTTCGGCCTGGACGGTTGGTATGGTGCCACGCAGGATCTTGAGTGGTACGATCCAGACGCTGTCACTACGGGTATGTTTTCTGCCACCATCGCACCCTCCTTGCTGACATTTTAGGTGATGGGACTCTGCTGATCCAGCTCGACAAGTTCCCCAGCCACGGCTTGGAATACCGCTCGGGGATGCTGAACTCCTGGAACCAGCTGTGTTTCAAAGGCGGCATCTTCGAAGTCTCCATGTCCTTACCCGGTCCTGCCGGCGTCCACGGCTGGTGGCCCGGCGTATGGACGATGGGCAATCTCGGCCGACCAGGCTACCTCGCCACAACAGACGGCATGTGGCCCTACACCTACGACAGCTGCGACGTAGGTATTACACCAAACCAATCCTCTCATGACGGGCTCTCGAACCTCCCTGGGCAACGTCTCTCATCGTGCACGTGCCCGGGAGAGGACCATCCCACACCAGGAAAAGGACGGGGCGCACCCGAGATCGACATTGCCGAGGTGTCAGCCGACTGGGCCGGTTCAGGCTGGGGCGTAGCAACGCAAAGCTTCCAAGTCGCGCCCTTCGATGTCTGGTGGATGCCCAATTATGAATTCATGGAAACCCCCAAATACCAATACTCCTTTGTAAACACCTACACCGGCGGCCCATACCAACAAGCCATCAGCACAACCAGCATGCTCAACAACGACTGGTACGATGGCAAAGAATACCAAAAATACGCCTTCGAGTACGCCCCCGGCGGAACTGCAGACTCCTACATCGCCTGGACGATCGGCAACGACGAAATGATGAAATTCGACGCCCGCGCTATCGGTCCAAACGGAAATATCAAACAACGCTACGTCAGTGAAGAGCCTATGAGCATGGTTATCAACTTCGGGTTCAGTAATAACTGGGTCTTGATTAATTGGACGGCACTCCACTGGCCTGCTGTGCTAAGAGTTGACTATATCCGACTTTATCAGAAAGAGGGGCAAGAGTCGGTTACGTGTGATCCTCCGGGGTATGAGACGACGGAGTATATCAAGAATCATCCAAAGGCATATAGGAACCCGAATGTGACGAAGTGGGAGGATGCGGGGTATAAGTGGCCCAAGAATTCGTTTATGCATGGGTGTTGATGTTTGATCATTTGAGGGAAAGGGAAGTGGGGGTGTTTGGTTACTTTATGTGGACATGATGGGAATGGGTTGGGGATACTTAGATTACATATTGTTTTAAATGGGCATGTACTGTGATGCATTTGGGAGAAGCTTCGTCTGATTAGTTTTGGGGAGGGTAGTTTATTTGGTGTGGGTTGCTTGGCTTCATCATAATAGTCCTTGGCCTCCTCCTTTGCTCGAGTTGGAACGATGGAATACTCACCCAACGGGCGGGTTCAACGGTTGCCCTTGCTGGATTGTGAGGGTTTCTGTAATAGGTGGGAAGGTGATATGTACTGGGGGAATGTTGACTATATCAGATCGACTACTGATTGCGATAATTTGGAGAGAAGTAACTGCAAGGGATTGTATCTATCGAAGTTGGTGGGGAAGTTGATAGTGGGGGATGGATGATTGAGTGGACCATTGAATACTGTATATTGCTGGGTTTTTTAGGGTGGGGTTTGTTGGTTCCGGAATTCGTCTGTGGATGAGATGATTGGAGTTGAATGAGTCTTGGGAATTTGTCTCCTATGGTGAAGACTTAGCGATCGTTGAGGGATGTTTGTGAATTAGAACCTCCCGAGAATCGTTGACAAGTTGTTACTGATTCATGGGATGTGAAGGGTTGTTCCGGGCTGGGGAAGGAGAGAATTCCGGGTGGCCTTGATGGAGTGGGGTATGCAGGTATTCATTGGTTTGGATGGGAAGGTTAACTTATGTCGGAGAAGGTTGTCAAACTGCGTTGACGACTTTCAATGTCCTCACAAATTGGCTGGCATGGGAAGAGCATACCATTTGTGAATGGACAGTAGAATCGAAGCTGAAAGTGAATGATCCAAATGACATGACGGGATGAGTTAAGTGAGTTGCTAATATCATAGCAACCACATCCTCCAGGCAGGCCGCCATGAATATCAAACGATGGCTTCCGTTTGCCTTGCCACGGATCGACATGAAAGAGCAAACTATCCCATTCTTGTGAAACCTTGGAGGATCAGCAATTCTTCAAATTACAATATTCGTGGTTGATGAACAAGGTGATTATTCGGAACCCCTCCCCCCCTCATCGGCCAATCATGTTTGATCACCACACTTAAGGACCCCGGCTTCACACTTCACGTATCTTCTATGCTATCTCACTACTGCCCATGTATCAGCAATTGAGCCAATGTCAGATCACCATCGTCGTGCCTTGGTGGCATCATTCCATGCCCTGTAGGTCCAGTGCAGTCGCCAACCGAGAGGCGAGCGCTGCCTCGATCTATCGTGCGATCTTCTCGACGAGGGTGGGCTGCCTTGACCTGGGATTGTTTGTTCTTTGACGTTCGTTTGCAGGGTCAAGCCCTTCGCACGGCGTAAGAGCAACCGGGTGCAGGTTGCATACAAGGTATCAAGCGCGGGTATCATCTCCCAAGGCCGTTTTGACGCATCGAATGCATCGGGAACCACACCCTGGCTTGAAGAAGATTGCTGTTGGTTAGCTTGAGCGGAAGACATTATAACATTGTTGTCAGTGAAGTGATGGTATGTAGGAAAAGCGAAAGTAGTGACTGGGCTGCTATCTACGAAGCTGTTACATGCTAGGCTTCTTGTCCTGGCGAGTGTTTCACTGGATCCAGACGCTACAGATCTGGAGCTTATTACTGCACAGATAGCTCTCGACCCATAGTGGGTGGTTAATCGGATCTTGGATAGTCATATAAGCCATTCACAACAGGCGGCGCAATGAAAGCATGTGGCTCTACAAAGTTGCGCGGAGGCTAAGGTGTGGCGCTCAAACATGATTGGCCAACGAGGGGGGGTGTATGGGGGGAAGGGGGGTCCGACTAATCACCTTGGTTGATGAAAAGCAATTATACCATCTGCTTACGACGGGCATCGGGACAAGTCCGCCCCTGCTAGTTAAAGTTGTCGTCTTGCAGAAAACGATACAGACGTGCCTGCATGTTATGCAGAGGTTCGTCCGTTGAGACCTCAATTTTCCGAGTATCCTACATCCTGACAGCTGCTAACGTCACAAGAGTCGTACAAGCGATTACATATCACACACATGCACGGCATAGGCATAGGCAGCCTCGGCTCTGGGATCCTCAGTGGTCCTGGATGGCCACGCTGGTTTCCTCTATGCCGGGATTATTCGGCTACATGCATCAGCATCGTGTGGATCCCCGCATGGGCGACCCAGCGTGGAGGTGAAGGCCCGCACCGTCACTGCAGCCATCCCGACCTTGTGGCTTGTTGTCGGGGGGGGGGGTAGTTGATGGGTGACAGGCTGACCTGGAGCCAACACGCGTTTAATGGCGGGTGCATGGGGCTGCTAATCAGCGGGTCTAGTGCACGCCTCAGCTACTACGTCGGGCAAGGATAACAGTAAGTTTTTTTGTTCTTTGCATTTCATTTGCATTTCCATTTCTTTCCAAGAGCATTTGCATCGTTTCATTTTTTTCTCTCTTCCATCCCTTTGCTGCACGGGCCCGGCCAATCTGGCGCCACCGCTGCAGCCGCAACGTGTGAGAGAATTTCCACAAACGTTCCGCCCATGAGATGCTTATCCGACGTGCGAGTCCTTCGGAGAGGCGTTGGAACTGCCCGTCGCTGAGGCGGGCCCGGCCTCCAAGGGCGCAACATGCACAGCGACTCGCTGACTGCCGCAAAGGACATGGCCCAGCATGCTCTGCCCGTGTCGGCCGAGTCCAACGGTCCGCGCGCAGAGAATTCTCTCCGCCGTAAAACCCCAAACGGCACTCTGAATGCCGCCTACGAGGCCACGGCGGAGAATGACAATCCGCAGAAGCACCAGCTGGTTCTGGCTGAGCAGTCGCAAAAGCGCACTTTTCGGGAGCACCAGCGCCTTGCCGCTGACCGAGGACAGTGGCCCCAGCCGCCCCTAGCTCTTCCCGCTGATTTGATGCTGTACCAGCGACTACCGCCGCAGTACTATGGTCAAACCATTCCCACCGTCATCCAACCGTCTTTTCACTACCTCGGTCCAACTGCGTGCGGTGAAAGAAGGCCGGGCCCGTACGGTCCATATTGGCATGATGGCACCTTTGTACCATATCGTCCGACCGCTGTGCGCGACCCTTGTTTCGCACACCATCCCTCAATGTATGCCTACCCGCCCCAGCAGTGGCACCAGACCTGGCCTGCACAGCCTGTGACCACTTTCCCGCAATCACAACTGTCTGCCGCCCCATTGCCGCCCAACGCGAACAGCAGACGAGACAGTGTCTTTGCTTGCGCATTGCAACAGTATCGCGAGCTACTGGCTGTCATCCATCACAGCAAATGGCAACATCCGCCCCCGGGTCGTCCCATACCGCCCTCTCGTCCTGCATTCTATCCTCCTCCGCCAACGGGTCAGGGACACTTGGCTGCCCGTCTGCGGTCAAGTGACGCGCTGAACGGGAATTTCAATGGCGAATCTTACCGACAAGCTTCGTATGAGCAGTGGCAATGGACAGTACGCCAATCCCACACCGCATCTGTAGTCCCCAATAATCCCTATGCCGTGGCATCTCCTGATCCCCATGTTCGAGCCGAGACGGCTCTTTCTCACCTGACTGCCCTCTGCCGGGACGCGGACTGGCAGTGGACAGATGGCGTGCACCTCGCCGGCTGTCTGGCGTACGGTCTATCATACTATCAGCAGGCATACGACTACTATAGCAAAGTCTTGGCGTTGGAACCGGACCACTTGGAGGCCAGATCGAATCTTGCAGCTACCGTGCTTGCCTTGGGCCGTAGAAGAGAGGCAGAAGGGCATTGGATGAAGGTCATTCGAGTGGCACCGCACCATTTTGAAGCAGTTGAGCACCTCGTCGGTCTCTTGTGCGCTGAACACCGCAGCCAAGATGCAATCGATGTCATCGAACACGTTGAACGAGCGTTACGACAGCCGGCTGACAAGTCTGTTGTGATTTACGCAGATAACGGTGAACCGGGCTTCGGATCGTGTGGCTTTGCTATCCCAGATGTTAATAACGGACGTTTGCTCGCCCTCATACACGCCAAAGGCAACATGCTGTATGGGCTTGGGGAGAATGGTCGGGCAGCAAAAGCGTTTGAAGAGGTGGTTATGATTGCCACTCATCGGCGGTTCAATAGCATCCGCAATCTCATCCGACATATTCGCCAAGTTGTCTCGATGCATGGTGGAACTTCTTCAAGCTCGACCGAGCCGATATTGCTCTCGCCAGAGCAAGCTCTAATCACATCCCAGGCATGCTTTCCGCCATTCGGAGAGCTTCCAGGGTTGAAGCATATCGGCAGCGGAGCGGCGCAGAGCACGGCCCGGCGGGCAGGCATCTCAACCACCAGCAACTCTCTACTCTCGCTTGCAAAAATCTTTCAAGATGGCATGTCAAATAGCCAGCGTCTGGGCGGATTAACGCCGTTGGAGAATGGTGTCGGTGACATACTCGCCCTGTACTATCTCTCACTCTCGCTTCAGCCTAGTCCATCAACGGCAAACAATGTGGGAATATTGCTGGCAGGCGTGCTGCAGACCGTTACTCCGGGGGCTGCGAACGTCGATACAGGCATCCCTGGCGTTCTCCCCGGCAGCGGTATCGCTCTGGCTTTACAGTATTACAATTACGGCCTCCGACTGGACCAAAACCATGCTCACTTGTATACCAATCTGGGCAGTTTGCTTAAGGACATTGGCCAGCTCGATGCTGCAATTCAAATGTACGAGCATGCGGTGCGATGCGATCCAAATTTTGATATTGCCCTGGCAAACATGGCAAACGCGGTTAAAGACAAAGGGCGCATCCGCGAAGCCATTGTGCACTACCAACGAGCCGTCGAGGTAAACCCCAGCTTTGCAGAGGCTGTCTGCGGCTTAGCAAATACCCTCATTTCGGTCTGCAACTGGGGCGGACGCGGTGGCATAGCTGATGATGGTGGGACGCGAGATAGGTGGCATGTCGATGGCAAGGGAATGTTGTTGGATGCTTCGCTTCCAGGCGCTCAAAGTTCGGGATGGATGAAGCGGGTTGTGAAAATTGTGGATAATCAGCTGACCGAAGGCGAGGATTGGGGATGCGGAACATTGACGCCTATCGTCATTGATGAGCTGGTGCAACAGTTGTCGGCGGTAGCGCAGGGAGCAGAACTGCGCACCATACTCGACAGCTGGGCAGGACAAAAAAGTGAAGGGGCGCGAGTGACGAGACTCATCGAGCGGGCGACAAGACAACTTGGACGAAGGCGGTATCTGGATACCTATGTTCGGCAGAAGCCAAAGTCACCTTCAGCTTACCGCCGTCCCGTTCTACCGGCGTCTCTGACAGTACCCAGCGCACCGACGGTGCTCCCCTTTCACGCATTTACGTGTCCTTTGTCAGCCAAGCAGATTCGTATGATTTCCCGACGGAACGGGCTGCGCATATCTGTTTCGGCCTTGCGAGCCCAGTGGTTGCCAGCGGAGGTATATCCACCACCAACACCTCCGGCGCCGTACCTGCGAGTGGGATATATCTCATCAGACTTCAACAACCATCCCCTGGCACATTTAATGCAGTCTGTTTTTGGCATGCATGATAGGAAGAGAGTAAAGGCGTATTGCTATGCAACAACGGTCAGTGATGGCTCATGTCACCGCCAAAAGATTGAGGCCGAGGCACCCGTCTTTTATAATGCGAGCTCTTGGTCGGCCGAGAAACTTGTGGACAAGATTGTGGAAGATGACATTCACATTCTGGTCAATCTGAACGGGTATACAAGGGGTGCCCGAAGCGAGGTTTTTGCAGCTCGGCCGGCTCCGATACAAATGTCATTCATGGGATTTGCGAGCACATTAGGAGCTGAATGGTGTGATTACCTACTCGCAGATGAAACAGCGATACCTCCCAACACACTTCGGCCCTGGAAAGGCAGAGATTTGACCGATGGCGATGCTGACGACAACGAGAGATGGGTTTACGAAGAGAAAATCATCTACTGTCGAGATACATTCTTTTGCTGCGACCACCGTCAAAGTGCGCCTGATGCCCCTCAAGGTCCAGTCTCTTGGGACGAGGAACTTCGTCGCCGATGGAAGATGCGCAAGGAAATATTTCCCAAGCTTCCAGACGACTTTATCATCTTTGGCAACTTCAACCAACTGTATAAAATTGAGCCGACGACATTTCGCACGTGGCTGCGCATCCTGTCTCAGGTGCCCAACTCCATCCTCTGGCTCCTCCGTTTCCCAGACCTGGGCGAGGCAAACCTTTTGGCCACTGCCGAGCGTTGGGCAAACGCTAGCGTAGCAAGCCGTATCATCTTCACCGACGTTGCTCCCAAGCACCTCCACATATCGCGAGCACGGGTGTGCGATCTGGTCCTTGACACGGCCGAATGCAACGCCCACACAACTGCTGCCGATGTTCTCTGGAGCGGGACTCCACTCGTTACTCTGCCTCGTTATGAATACAAAATGTGCAGCCGCATGGCAGCTAGCATCCTCAAAGGCGCGCTACCCAAGAACGAGGCCGGAAAACGTGCAGCAAAAGACCTGATCGCCGAAGATGAAGAAGGCTACGAAGTGCGAGCCGTCTCTCTAGCCAAGACTCTGAAATACGAGCCTGGCCGGGAGGGCAATGCAAAAGGCCGCTTGATGGATTTGAGACGTCTCCTTTGCGAAGGTCGGTGGACGAGTGCGTTGTTTGATACGAAACGTTGGGTTAGGGACCTGGAAGGCGCATATGAAAGAGTATGGAGGAATTACATTAATGATTCGGAGGGGGATATCTGGTTGGAGGAGAGCGGGTTTGATCCTTTTACTTCCCAGCAAGGGCGTTGAGGTTTTTTTTCTCTTTTTTTTTTCGAGTGATATCCTGACTTTTAGAGTTAGAACTTGTGGATTGATTCCTATTCGCAGGTTCTGTTCAGAATAATCGTTTGCTAAAACGCACCGTTAGGTTAGAGTCAGTCGGACGCAAACCACTCCAAAGTATTCCTTGACGCCTGGTATAGCCACATATGAACCCATCGGGTTTGTTTCGAAAAATCTGCAATCCATCAGCATGAGGTAAAATTCCGTAACTGTTTCTCCCGTCCCCCTTCCCCTCCCCCAACCTCTCCCTCTAGCGTAACGCACAGGGGAACGTCCCAACGTCACTACAACAATTGCTGAAGCTGGTGCAGTGCGCCTCCGGCGTTGATGACGTCTTCCAGAGAGCGAGTTTGCTGGAAACTAGGAGACAGCGTTACCTGATATGAGGATTTGGCATGATAGGTTGGGAGTCGCTCCAAATCCATCCCGGAGTTGGCGAAAGTGCAGTTGCAGGATCGCGGAGTCTAGTTGCGGGGTTGGTGCTGGGGGAGATGAAAGGCTGTTCGCGTCCAATAATGGGTTGCTGGATTTCCAGTTGGTGATGGTGTGAGGATCTGGTGGGGAAGTGTGACATGGGTAGAGGATGGATTGCCTCTCGATTGTGGACCGAAAATCCCTGTGGATCTTGCCATGGTTCCAGTTCAGATTGGAGTTTCGGGGAGATGGGATGGGTGCTATGGTACAGCACTAGGGATGGTCCGCTAGACACCCATTCTCGTGCTACTTCAATACTCGCTGATGATTGACGCTTCGGACAACGCGGTGGGCGCAGCCAGACTCACATGATCAGCCAGTCGCCTCAAAGCTCCTGCGGTGTAAGACAATATAAAAAGAAATCGCCCGGGAGCAGTCCAAACTACACCCTGTGGCATACATGAGTAAGGTCTTGCCGAAATGCAAAGAAGGCATGCAGCACAGGAACGATGGATTCATGCTCTCGTCATCTCGTTCGATCATTGGAAGCATTGGCTGGAGGGCGCGCGGGTTTTCTGCGGCTTATCCTTCCTGGATGGTTCGTTGAAGAGGATCTCCACCACTAAGACGGGTTGCTGGATCTCGAAAACTGGCGAAAGCGACATCATAAAAACTTGGCAGGCAATGAAATGGTGCGTACGGGCAGAGGATCGTGAGCATCGAGGGACAGGAATACATCCCAAATCAGCAGACGCGATGGCTGGATGAATACCTTGACACCAAACTTAGCTTCTTTCGATCGCATATTACCATAATTCGCGACTAAGACCTCACCGTCCTTGAAAGGTTATCTGCCGGTCTCCCATTTCAACCTGGACTTCTGGAATGACGGTATGGGCGCTGTAAGATCAGAAAGATGGAACAGCATCGAGGGCTGGCTGTTCAAATTCGCGGGTATGATGCGGTAGGTAATAGTTTTCTGGGCATGTTAGGGTGGTTGTACTGATGATCTTCGATGAGCAGGAGAATTTCACCGTTCGCTTTGTTGCTGTCGGACCCAGGATGCAGGGTCACAGTATGGTAACAACTCTACAAAAGGACATGGTGCACGTTGTGCGTGGTAGACGTCTGGTGACCTGCGGCCTGAATTTGGCGATGGCAAATTACCCGGCCGCATCTGAGTTGTGCTCGCATCGGTGGCTTAGCCTCTACTCGTGCAGAGTATGCTTGTACCACCACTTCTCGGACACTGTAGACTGTTCGCGCTCGACAGATGAATAATAACGGCCAGCCAACGGGCACTCTGGGGATGGATTTCCCGCTGGAGGGTCTCTCCAAACAAAAAAGGTTCGATCCTCAGAGACATCCCATACAACATTGCATGCTGCTCGGGCTCGTGAAATATCTCTAGGTGATGCTCTGGAGCAAGTCTTGGTAAAGCCGGACCGCAAGGCGCTTGCACGATGTGCCGTGGCCGCTCACCTCGTTGGCATAGAGAGCTTTATGTTCAGCAAACGCATCAAGTGCTGGAGTGGATCGTTCACGGGCAATGACTTCCACTGGCTGATCTGGGTCTGGCCGCTAATCCTCACGGCGTATTACGTGTCCGGGAGATCCTGGCGAGCTCACCGATGTTGAGGAAGTGTTGCGCGTCCTGGAGGAAAGCTTCGGTGATCCGCATCACGCGGACATCTTTGCGATGATGCTCGACAAGCTGCGCCAGAGCTGAGGTAAACTGAACGCGTTTATTGCGGAGTTCAACCGGCTCGCGGCCAATATGGCGATGGATGAGGCCACGAAGCAGCGACAATTCCGAATGAAACTCACTCCTGTTTAACAACGGTCCCCAAACTGTGGTTTCTGGCAGCGACGCTAACAAAGTCACAGTACGACAAATCTACTCTGCTACATCCGGATGAGTGGGCGGTTTGGGCAGCAACTTTGCAGATCCAGGAAAGTCTGAACAAGGACACTCGCAAACAAATCGAGCATACCAACCGTATGGCCGATCCCGTGTTGTTGCTCGCCGGAACGCATTCATCGCTGGGCTTCCTCACATGGCCATGGGAGGATGGTGGCGGGCGAACGGCAAATTTACCAGTGCTGGAAGGGCGGTGCGGGAGGTCTTCCGGAACCCTGGCCTCCGCAAGGAGGCCAGCCTGCCTTTTGAGGTCGCTGAGCCGCTGTGGCACCAATTGTCTGTCGACGCAGACATTCACAACCAGCTCCAGAGCGAATACGGGATGGAATGAGAGCATTAATACCTCATTGAGCTATTGACTTGCGGTCCTGGATCGTTTGTCCGATGCGAGATTGAGAAGCCCTATTTGTGGTGCATTGCCTTTCGCGAATTACCGCTTCCTGGACGTGCGTCCCTGGAAGGACAATCGTTCTGTCGAGCGAGGGCGTTGAGCTGTTCGAGGCTAGCGCACAGCGTCGAATCGTCCCAGTCACGTACTTATGTCGGACTTGCACCGCAAAGCGCGAGGATTGAGAGGGTGGCCTGGATGCACGCTAAGGCCATTGGGTACTAAACCCGCATATGCTGCACTTCCACCATTAATTCCATCCTCATATTTGCCTCCCGCTCGCCCCATCTCTCCCATTACTTTCGCGCAGGGTGGATCATTTTGACCGCAGAAATGTCAGCTGCCATGCCCCACCGCTCATGTTCACTTGTCGAAGCTGTGAGACAGCGATGTTATCATGGTACAAGAACCCTGCTCGCTTTGAGGAACAACAGCCAAATTGCTTGGGATGCGTCGCTTCTATGAAGCGCAGGATATTGTTCACATAAAGGACTGGTAATCTGATTGGAACTCATCTCACTTTATGCCGTGGCTCATGGACCAGCTGAAACATTCTTGTAGCTTGAGAAGGTCCTACCCATAAGGGATGATATGGAATTTTGAAGAAAAGGCTATTGTGTGCACGTCCTCTTCTTGGGTATGAATGGGTGCGTCTGGAAAAAAGTGATTCGTGTGCTGCGGACAACTGGGACGTGGTTTGGGACAGTTTACAAGAGTTTTTCTTTTGGGGAATGAATGGTTCTCGCCCGTTCCTTACCCTTCACGATTGGTTATGTGGATGGTTTGGCATGATGGGTAGTGGACACTCCCATCAAAGCTCGACTGGTCTGGAGGCTTTGGCTTTCTTCATGGTGCATCCACTTTGGTTAGGTGTCACTCCAACTGGTTTATTGAGAGCGTTTTGGATCGATTGTATGGTTAGAGAGGGCACGTATCCTCCCTTGCATCATCGTTCTGTTGATTGAGCAGCACTCACATTATGTTCTTTTACAGGTCGTGTTGGTTGCATCCTGCGTGTGTTTGTTGCTGGGATGAAAATCAACGGCTTCCTTCTCGTGTCGTTTCTAGGGTGAGTAGATTCGATCACGATGAGGTGGGCCATAAAGTTGCAATAGCTTGAAGGGGTCTCTAAAATATCCCCATGGGAGGTCTGATTAGCCATTGCTGTATCGAAACGATGCTAGCGAGTTATGTTAAGACAAGCTAGACCATCTTAGGCCTAGTTTCACGCAGGGCGGGGCACGCACAATCACAAACTAATTGCAATCACCAAATCACACTTATCACATCACAGCTTCGTGAGTTCCGCAATACACTGAGGAATCTACCCAGCTTTGATACTGCGTCTTCATTACGTCGTATGCGGAACGGAAGTGGGTCGTGATGGAAAGTCTCTAACCATTGCATGAGAGTGCAACACTCCGCGTGATTTCGGCAATCAGAGTATTCATGCAAGGCTGCACGCGAGTGTCCAATTCTATTGCCCAGATATCTTGGCCGGACTGAAGGCTCCTGGCAAGGACTTCCCTGGCATAATCCCTCTAAGGAATTACATGAAGCCAGCTCCATGAAGCTAGATCGAGAGGTATTCTCCTGCATGTTAGCCTACTCATAAATTACTCTGCCGGTAAGGCTTTCAGTCAATGCATCTATATATCTTCTTCTTAAAGGGAAGATCAAGGGATCAAGTTCAGCTTTGGCTGGCTGCAAGGCTTTGTTCCCACTGGGCAATATCTTATGGCCTCTGGATGGTATAGAAAACGAGGATTACAAGCTTGCATCCTGAGGCCGCTGAAATTACAGTAAGCTGTCATACTGCAGCATGCGTCCTTGCATGCCACCACCACTCTCACCAAGGCTCACTTTGAGAAGAGCGTCCTGGCTTGGCTGAAGCTGTATATGGGCTGAATTGAGAACAACAGACAGGGCGCTATCAGGATAGACAGTTCCCTTTCGAGCTGGCAAATGGCCGCATGGTCGTATATGGATGTGAGGTCTATGCTCACTTCAAGATGGAGGAAGGCACTGATGCGTAACCTAACAGTTGGGCAGATTCCAAACACGCACAGTGGCTGGTTACATGGTGGTCCATGCCCAACTATCGAGTTTGGACCCCATCCGCAAAAGATATCATCCTCATGGGAATGTGGTCTTCGATGAGTCGAAAATCACGGCCCTTGCAGCAAGCGCCAGGAGAAAATCGCCATTGCGTCGTTTGGATTTGCGCCGACCGACGTCTTCGGCGTCTCACTTCCCTTGTGGTCCTACTTCAACGAAGATCGCAATCCGGACAGAACCACGACGGCTCAACGTGTTCGCTCAGAGTGAGGATCAACGATTCACTAAGCCAAGCCACATCCATCACGACATAGATGCGGGACGTGGGCGCGATTTTTGTTGCTGCAACCCCAGAGTCGAGCAACGCAACGTTGTTTCTCGACATGGCTCGAAGTCTACGAGCACTGCCATAGCTACATGGAGGAGCGAAAGCAACTAAACCCATTGTTGGCTACGTGGACTGAGGAGAGCGAGCTGGTAAACGAACCGTCTTTACCCAACGGCCAAAGGAGGCTCATCCCGATGGTCCACAATGCGTGAGTCTTCCGCTAAATTGACTTGCAACAGTTTGACTGGATGCTCGATAGACAAGCCCCTTTACGTCCAGATGGAGAGGGCAGTGAATTGATAGTGTTTACTTCACAACCTTCACAGATTTCAACATGCTGCAGTTTCGTCATACACGACTGTTGGCGCTCCCTGCAGAGTAGACAACAAAGCTCGGATTGTGCGAACTGCCGTTTCACAGTGCTGTTGTGTCTGCCATGCAGCGTCACGAGCGAGAACGTCGCGTAAGGCGTCGACGCCTACTGACTGCTTGGTACTTTGCCACAATGGTCTCCCCGTAACAATCCACAGCCGCGGGAGGAAGAATTCCTTTGGAAACGGGCGTATCCGCGTTGGACAGACAGGAGGTTTAAAGAAATCATTTGGGTGAACTGACAGACATTCAAACTGGCTGCTGGCTGAGCTGCAGGAACCTCTGCATGAATAACCTAGAAACATGGACTGAGGTAGACCTCAAAGCAAAAGGGATCAAAACCAGAAGCATTTGCTGCCCTACACTTATATACAGCGGCGGATTTGGCCACACATACGTCGTTGCCACCCAACTGGACCTTTTCCTCCTAACGCCTGCAAGAAATATTCAACATGCCTGCCTTAGAAAATATGATTGCATATCTCCCTAAGGCTCTCGCGACGCTTAAAAAGGAAGCAAAGGCTCAGCTGCCCTTGCTCTCAATGCGAAAGAAACCGATTGACCTCATTGCCTCCGAGTTTTCTAGGAAAATATCTGGATAATGGTCTGGTTTTCATGGACCCAATCAGTCTTACAGGACATATCATCCCAAGAGCCAAACAAGCCATATCGGCGCTGGGACGCTGCTTCAGATGCGATTGTCCCGGACATTTCGCCACCCAATGCATCCGTCACCCATCGCATTCTGCGTACCATCATCGCTATTTCAGACGCGTAGAGCAGCAAAACGGTAGGCCTTCCCCCAAAGCTAGACGGGGGATACTCCTCCGTCTTGGACCTTGCAAGGAGCATTATTTGGTAGCAATCAGTCTATCCCAGCACGGAGCACTAAGGAGCTAAACGAGGCGATAGCAAAAGGCCACAAGCCATCCGTACTACCAAGAAGGTGGGACTATAGAGGCCCTACAGGTCAAACCTGTCACGCGCACACTCATTTTCACTATCAACCCTTTTTTTCAAGCTAGGTGGAGAGATAGCAAGGTTAAATTTTACGTTGAGTGTACAAGTTTAGACGTCAGTTCTACTACTAGATGGGCCGGGCGGAGATACACATTCGGGTTGCTTTGGTATAAGAGGAATAATAATAATATGGGTTCTAGTCTTGTTATCTGGTTAGGGGTGGGTCGGGGTGCTGTATAACTCCTGGTGGTGATTCATGGTTCTGAAGCCTTAGCTACTCTTTTACTTAAGGCTTGAGGATCTAGATCCGTCTCATGGGATCGTGAGATAAGTCAGCGACATAAAACTTCACTTTATACCTGGTTTGCGGGGTTTCCTCCTAGGGATCGAGCTAGTCAGTCGCAGTTCATTTTTGCACTTAGGTATGAGTTCTTTCCTTCGCCTCTGACAGCTGTTTACTCAAAGATTATTTGTACAATGCTTTGCTTGGCAAATCCAGTGAGTGACTTTTACGTTTGATGAGAGTGTTCTTTTGCTGCGTTTCGTCCTAGAAGTAGAATAATGCGTTCCAGAATAAGACGGCCTGTCCCACAGTGGCCGTGTTTTGTGCCCTCGTTATGAGTTTCGTATCTTCTGGGGGAAATATCTCAGAAGCCAACGCGAAAGTTTCTCATGGACATTGATATAGTTCTGGAGAAAATGGATTCGTTGCACGTTCAGATCCATCTGGGAGATTGATCTTTACCTGGTGGGCGTGCAAAGTAGAGCTTTCTTTCCCATGGATTACCGACAGTGAGGCCGTGAAGTTTTTTGATAGGTTGGCTGCTTGGGTGAAGAGATTCAAAGGTTGAGAATGCATGTTGGCGGCAGCAATCAACATTTAGAACCATAAAAGATCTCAATACTTATGACAAAGTCATTCAAGGAGCATAGTATACCGATCCTTAGACAGTAATTCCCCTGATGCCAACGCTATGCTCAACGCGCTGTTCCTATCTTCACCTCGCTGTCAACCAACCCATCAACTTAATCATTCCAATCCTGCCATACCAACCCAATTCGTGAATAGGAACCTCCTTGCCTACATATCAGCACCATCTCTCGACTAGCGGAGCTAGGTTATGATACTACGGTATCATCTTACCTACAATCAAGAGCATCAACCAAGAAAACGTTATACCCGGAAAGTATAACTTACCTATAATGAGGAAGTGATCTCGTGGAAAGGAATATTGACGAGGCGTGGCTGATAGTTCGCTACTTAGAGTGGAGGAGTCTCGTGGGGTGATAAGCTAGATTGTGGTGGGATCGTTCGAGCCAATGTCGGTGTGGTTTTGACGTTGGAGGGTACTAGCTACTGTGATGGGAAGGGATGCCAATGCGTTGAATGATGACGGGTGTTGGTACAGAGTAATGGACCGGGTCAAGTGTTCTACCATTGAGGGGAACAGTGACTGGGAGGGTAACGGATTGCGGAAATTTCCCATGTTCATCCAGACGGCAGATCCTCTTCTCAGAGGTGTTCAACAGCTGATTCAACCGGCTATCGACGAAGGAAATGGTGTGTGGTTAACAACTTCAAACAACGAGAGAGGGATGTCGACGTCCGTAGGTTGACGAGGAGAGTTGGATAATCCATTCCAGGAATCAACACCCTGATACAACTGCAAAGCTCCTTCCGATCATCCGTGTGAAGAAAATTGCGAGAATGGTACCTGCAGCCCACAAAGAAACGCAGCACCTTCAATCCTTGCCACACCCTCACACAAGAATAAGTCAATCTAGCCGCAGCATACATCACCCACGAAACCGCACACAGCAGATGCTTCGCTCTCGTTAATCTCAGTTCTACAAATGCACGTCTGCCGGGCAAGATCTTGATTAAGGATATACATCTTCGGGACGTCATTTCCCCTTGTGCTGCCTGCCTTTCAACTTCCCGACAATCTGGCGAATGGATCGCACCCGGGAGCCGGGTGCAAGTCTTATGCATATGTTATACATCTCATCTATCTCTTCCTTGGCATTGGGACTGTGGCGGAGATGGGATTTATATTTCTCAGGATGGGGTATGCGTGTAATACTCTATGCTGCGGACATGTTCGTTTGACGGTTATTCTCTGGATGGAATGAAAGGGTTGATTGCGTCAGTACAATCGCCCTCCCCGCGTCTGGTCTGCTCAATTATTGCATGACCCTGCATTTATTCTAATGACACTACGCGAGTGATTGGTTTGTCTCCCTTTTCCAAGGGCCTGGCGGATACTTACACCGTTTGATATATCCCGATTTGGAGAATGGTGGTTGATAATCGCACTGCAGTGGATGGGGGGATAGAGATCCTTGGGGGGCGAACAAACGCAGTCCTCTTTTAGAATAGTTCCCAAAGCATCGATTCTCATGTAAAAGGGGAAATGGGGAGGGAAGATTTGTGTGGTGGACGTAACGGTGGAATACTGGTCACCCGGGCCGTTGGAAGCTGATACCAAACACAAATGCAGATAGCCGTAACCTGTCAGACAATCTTTTCGATGGTGAGGCAAAGGAACAGTGTGGCGTTTGTCGAGAACTGTTGTGAATATGCGGTATATTACGCGCATTATTAGTAACCGTCGCTCGGCTCTCGACTTCACGCGTCAACTAGTTTTCCGTAGAGATTTGTATG
>MU005972.1:0-126884 GCA_010093745.1 Piedraia hortae CBS 480.64
CAACCCTATCCCCCCACCACTACTCTCCCTACCCCCAACCACTGCCTGCCTATATCGCCATCCAACCACTAGAATCATCTCAACTTTTTTCCTAACCTGCATCGGGACCATCTCATTACCCTGTTCAAATTTCGCCTCCACAAGTCCAGCAAAAACCAAACATCCTAGGCGAACTGAAAGCAAACATCGCAGGCGGATTTTTTCGACCCCCTCCAGAATCTCCCAAAACACCTTTCCATACACTCTAGAGCACTCTACCATCATTTTGACGTCTTTTTAGACCAAACATTTTTTTCAAACATCGCGGGCCCGCCGATGTTTGCTCATTATGCTAGGCAGGGCGACCGCCCATTCGGCCGATGGCTGCACGGGTTGGAGTGCCATCACGTGAACAAGAATCTGGAGTGGTGACAGCACGTGACCAAGAATCTGACGTGGTGACGAATCTGGACATCACGTGACCATAAACTTGACGTCGTGACCAATCTGGACTAGCGCACATTTCTGCCCAATCACCGCTTAGCCCCGACAGGGATGTGGAATATGACATTGAATTCCAGCAGAATACTTAGGCAGGCGGATTATATTTATGAATTATGTATAAACGCCAGTTACCTTTGCACTGACTGATAGGCTGTATCGAGGAGGTGGAGCATGATTACGCCGTGCGGTCTAGCTTGGTAAACCGTGTCTTCTCTTGTTATTGTGGACAGATGAGATAATTGGGCTTCCATGTAGCTTGTGCGCGCGCCTGAATGCAGCGGTGGAGATTGCGGGGCTATCTGTCCGGATTGTTGATCCGATGGACATGAAGAACCTGTGAACCTGTTAGATGCGCAGGCGAATATGTAGACCATAATACCCGAAAGTGGTGGCAGAGCCGAGCATGTATTGGCCCAAAGTTCGCATCATGCCATTGGGTCCTGCTCCGAAACGAATGATGTTGGTAGCGCCGAATATGAAGCCAATTATCAGTCCTACAGCTATTGCAGTCAGTTGGAATACTTTGTTTTAGACGCGTCGACCTACAGCCGCCCATCATGGCTCCCATTTTGGCTGATAAACGTCAGTTGTGGAAGCTCGCAGGCATTGGGCAAGCGGCCTACCTTTGTCTAAGGTCGAAGGGCCAGCGCTTATAGCACCTACGGGGACGGGCATCGCTAGAGGCTATGTATCGCTTACTGCTCCGAGAGCAAAGTGACTGTTTTGTGGTAGTGCCGACGGACGTCGTGGTCCGAGCGCCCACAACCTCAAACTACCCCCAGCGCCACAACAACCAAACAACACCCGCCGTCGCGCTCGACTTCGACCTTGTTCGCGCTGGCTCCAATCGCGTCGCATTTGCTTTGCGCAGTCAGATATCGCTGCCGGTGGCCTCGTTTAAAAACGTGACAGCCGACAAGCAGTTGCCGCCACGCCATTTGCACGGAGCAGCAGCTGTCTCACGATCTTCATCGCCCTTCCTCGCCCATGACGGCCGTGGCTGCCCCGCCGAGCTTCCAGCCAACGTCGCACTTGGGCTGGGGCGCGAATGGCAGCGAATTTGGTGCAATGGGCTCGGAAGACGTTGGGCGGAGGCACGGCGCGGGCCCGCGCAAGGCCGTGCAGCGTCACAACTCCTCTTCTTCGGTCGGCTCCGCCAGCTCATCCAGCTCTGGCTCATCCACATCGACCCTCTCAGCGCACAGCAACGGATCCGGTAGTTGGTCGGGACGTCGGAAATCAAGCCGAGGGACGTGGCACCCGCAGAAATCAGAGACCACAGGCACAGTGGCTCTGACACCGCCTCCTCTAAATCCTGCATCGGGTTCGGTGCCATTTCAGACGTCCGGCCAGGCAAATGGAGTATTGCGCCATCCAACGCGTCCGGAGCGCCCGGAGCGTCCTGACCGGCCGGATCCGCCCGTGATACTGTCCCTAGCCCCAACCAACGGCACTTTCGAGCGCAAGGTTATAAAGATCCCGTATTATCCTGACGTAATCCGTATCGGTCGTCAAACTAACCAGAGGACCATGCCTACTCCAAATAATGGCTTCTTCGACTCTAAGGTACTGTCACGGCAGCATGCCGAGGTCTGGGCCGACAAGCAAGGTCGAGTCCTCATCCGCGATGTCAAGTCCAGCAACGGCACGTTTATCAATGGCACTCGACTGAGTCCGGAGAATCAGGAGAGCGAGGCGCGGGAGTTGAGGGAAAACGACCGCTTAGATCTCGGCATAGACATCGTTTCTGAGGATCAGAGAACGATAGTCCACCACAAGGCTTCCGCTACGGTGGAGTTTGCGGGCGTCTGCAGCCAGCGCGGCAGTTTTCCCAACATTGGCGATCTGGACCTCAATGTTCCTCTGCCTTACCAGCCCAAGCGAAGCGGCAATCAAGGACCCGTGCACAACAATGGACCTGGCCTCAGACTTCCTCCGGCGGCTATGCTACAGCAGCAACAGCAATTTCGAAATTGGCCAAAGCCCGTTTCTGCTGAGCAAATCATGAAAAAACTGAGTGTAAGTTGTGCATGGGCTTAGATATGACTTTATAGTGACAGCCTTAGACCGAACTGAAACTAGCCATGAAGCAGTCCACCGAGATGGCTCGCGCCAGGCAGAGTGTCGAGGCTGCTCTCACTGGCAAGTCTGCGCCCGCGGGAAAGACTTCAAAGGGGCCCTCGAAGACGAATGGGCCTGCTCAAGCGCCTCCACCGGAGCTGCCGCTACCTGAACGGCCCGATGTTGCTCAGGCTCTCGCCGATCCACTCATCCGACCGCTGCTTCAGCGTGAAGATACACCCAATAGCGATTCTGCTTCCAAAACCGTGGACCACTCAAGCGATATCTTAAGGTTATGCGAGGAGTTGAAGCTGGCCAGGGGTGAGCTGAGTCAGCAGAGCAAACGCATGAAGGATTTGGAGGAGGCATTGGTCAAAGAAAGGGTAGCCAGGGAGGATGCTGAGGAGCGGGCACGGCACGCTGAGTGCCAAGGCTCGTACAGTAACCACAACAGTTCCTCAGTATCTGCCTTGGCTGCCCAGCTTGAAGCAGTTCGCTGTGAGATGAGTGAAACGAAGCTGCAAATGGAGGCTTACCGACAGCGAGCAGAAGTTGCCGAGGCCGAGCGAGACGAGTCTCGACAGACTCTGGCAGTCATGATCGATGAGAAACGCAAGGAGAATGCAAGACAATCAAAGCGTCAATCGCCCTCTCGGCTATGGTCTAATCGCGTTGGTCAAGTAGGAAATGCAGTGGTGGCAGCTGCACCATTTTCCACTGCATTTTCCACCGGAGACGTATTACTCGATCGCGCAGGCGTTGAAAAGGGGCGGCCCATCACTCGGGAACAGGCTCACCGAATCTCGCGTTTGGTGTCTGAAGAGATACTGCAGCAGTCTGGTGACGGCGAAAGTTCAGTGGCATATTATGGCCTTCCATATGGCAGCGCGGTGGCCGTACTTGTTCTGGGTGCACTAATGATGACTTACATCAACGGGTGGCCCAGTGATGCCAGATGAACAAAGACCCTGGATTCATTTTGCAATGTACAGAGAAAGGGGGAAAGCAATTCATTTCTGAGCGTCTGGTTCCGTCACATTGTTCTGGCTTTGCATGCATTAGATAGCACGCAAAATAAGTATCATCTGAGACCTACGATAGACTCAAAACCCCATTCACCATCCACACCTCACCGTTGGCTACGCGGCTGATGATCTTTTCCACTTCTAGATTAACGGGCTGAATGATTGTTTTGTCTTCCTGATTGCTTTCCCACCACAACTCCTTACCACCCAGGGTCTTGACCTTCTCGCCTTCGATCCAAGGTGATACAGGCACAATATGAGCTTCTGTAAATCTCCTCAAGTTACGTGCTGCTCGATCTTCTCCCGCCTGACCTTGATATGCCTCGGCTCCCATTTGGCTATATTCCGCAGGATCCTCCCATGGCTTATGAGGCAAATCATGTAGGGCACTGTTTGAAGGGGCCAGGACCGTACTATTCTCGCGCTTGGAATCAAGGCGCTGTGACACACTATCTACGTCTCGTGTGAACCCAGCAAAGATTGTCGTCGCGCGCTCAGTGCCGAGGACGTCGGACAACAAGACTGAGGGTGCTGCCATTAGGCGCCACGCTGCGTTGTTGTTACTGTTGCCGCTGTTGGAAAATGGCACAACTAACTGAGCATAAGCGGAAGTAAGCAAAAGTAAAGTGCGTAGAGCCTTCATCTGTTTCGTTGTTGTTTGAACGCCAAGTCTAATGACAGCGGGGGGAAGCACCCCGCATCGTGCAGATAGACTTTAATTACGCAGTCGAATCGAGTTTATGTCTCACAGTCAAACCTGGGCATAGGGGACACTGGATACAGCGGGTTGTCTCTTTGTAGCAGATCTTCAGCACCCCTGTGATCATTCTTTCTGCATCCACCAGTAAGTACATACCTGGACTCAGCGGATCCCCAACACAGCAAACAGAGTGACCGCGTCAGACTAATCTGCTGTAACCGGGTTTGGCTGTTTGTAGTCAAGGTTCAGATACTTGCTTACCTGGCTAGACTCAAGTTAAATCTTGAACAAGACGGCCGCTGCAGCCACAGCTTGGGACTTGACAAAAGCAAATTCGCACTGAGTTCGTCGATGGTTACAAGAAATGCACGAACAAGTAGTATAATGTGTATGTAGGATATAACAGAGTGTTTGCCTGACATTGCAGTGCCTCATTTTGCTTCGTCTAGAACTAATTCGCAAACATGGATGTGTTTGTCCAAAAATATTGTTGGTACATCATTAGGAACGGGCACTCCATCAAGGGTGATGCAGCATTGTTATGAGAGCTTTTGTTCGGCATGTGAGTGCCATTGTGCAACGCGGGAACTCATTGACTTTACAGGCATCTATGATCTGTCTCATTTGGGATGTATATGCAAGTCGAGTGGAAAAGGTTATACATATGTAGAAGGAACTCTGCTTGATTAACTTGCATAACTTTTTCAAAGAACCCCGCGTTGTCAATGACCCATATGGCCTTTGAGATTCGTTGAGGCGACACTGAATTCCCTGTACATGCTGCTCGATCAGTCCCTGCACATCTGAAATGTTAGTGTGTCAATGGCAGGATTACATGTATGATTGTCATGCAGTATCTGTGTCGAAGGATTCGATAGTTAACTCGGCCCGCTCCATAGTGGGCTTGGCTTTTTGTTGATTTCAAACATAGGGCATCGAGTGCCATTGCTGATAACCACGAGTGGTTCTTAGAGCCATCACTAATTCCAATGAAGTACACCAATTGGGCTGGCCATCATTGGTCGTATCTCTAGCGTTGTAGTCATCGTTTATGTCGTTGTTGAAAGGTGCCAGCGAGGGCTTGGCGTGCAAATGCAGGATAGGTAACGGATCGAGGGATATGTGGACGTTGGATAGGCAGTTGTCTGGAGCATGAAAATTTGCAAAAGCTCATGGAAAGCTTTGATGAATGACTACTGTGATCCAACTGTACACATCATCTTGCAAAAGGGTACCTCGACACATACAACGTGCGCTTACAGCATGGCAAAACTTTCGAGAACAATTACTTATATATGAGTCCCCTGATTGTAGTCTTCATGCTAGTATTCACCCGACGACAACTGACGACTGGCACGTGACTGGGTCTGTAGATTTAACACCAACGCGACTGTTGCACTATGGCAGCCACAAGCGCGAAAAGGAAGTGCATTTTAAAACTTGCTTGGGTAACTTTGAGTGCCCAGTCAGCAATTGCGAGTTCTCCGAGCGCCCTAAGATGCCTGTGTTTAACAAGCACAAGCACATGTATCCACCGCCCACCACAACCAGGTGCCGTTTACCACAACGTTGAATTAGCCCACATACCATACCGGGCTACTATAGAGACTAGCACAGACGGTACAACGATGGAAGTCGTTCACCGAGGACATCACACCCATCGGCGGCCCCACCCCATCAGGGCTGATCTCCCTTCCCTTCGGGAGCTCGAAAAGAATGTGCGGTTTGCACCCGAGATCACGCCCAAAGCCTGGCAAATTGGCCAAGAATGTCGACCGTCTGTGGCCCAAAGTCATCCGGCCTAGTGCTCTCTTTCAAGAGTAGACTACAAACCACGGGAAGCGTTGGCTGGAACCAGGGCAGACAACTTTCTTGGGGCATTATTGATTTCCTGGAAGGACTCGGTGTTGATGTTCTCTTGAGCCATAAGCTTGTTGGACCTGGCCGTCACTTCTCGCAGCAGACCAACATGATGAGGGAGGTGCTTCGGAACCGAGAGTCGCCGTTGGAAACGGACTCGCTCGACGGATTCCTTCTTGATGACTACGGCGTATCGGCAAATCTGGCTCATACTTTAGGCTATAGTGTAGCCCTGAACCGCAGTCCCCTTCTTGGTCACAATCTTGATGGGGAGGAGTAAAGAACACTAACAGGAGCACCTTGCGGAGCTATTGAAAGCTCTGGAAATGCCGACCAATATTCAAGAATGGACTGATGGTATGAAGCATTTTCCGGGTAATACAAGCGATTTGTCTCAGGTCGAGCTAAAGGGCTTCGAGCTTGCTCTTTGCGCCCACTGCGATAAAAGCACCAAGGATTTTTCGGTGAACGGCTTCTTCCGTCGCTGTGAAGTGCACTTCAAGAGAAGTGTAACCACAGTGGCAAAGAACGGCTCGATCATCCCTGCGATGGAGACCACGAGCTTTCGGGACCTTGCCTGGAGTCTCCTCCCCGACCAGCCATATGAGGACTTCAGGGATGAAGTCGAGCATATGGCAACCACCTGTCTGCAGATCAAGCCCTGGCTGTACTGGTTCGTCAGCTGGAGCGAATTCATCTTTAAAGCGATGTCCGAAATTCGCATCTCTGGATGTCGGACACGTCCAATATCCAGGAGTTCCTCGAAAGGGACTTCAAAAGGCACGCTCCAAAGGTAAACTGTCCATCATTGAAACCATAAGGTACCTCGTACATATGTCGCGCTTATCGACCTGGACATGTCGAACGTCAAGAAGGGAATGCTAATCAGGTACTCCAGGCTGGCACAAAAGAGAAAGTACGTGAACGACTGGCGGGCCCCGGATACCACAGAAGAACTTGTCAAGAAAGCCAAGAAAGGGCGGCCTTGAGGGAGCCAAAATGTCGCCTCGACTCTGAAGAGTTTATTCTCTCGATATTCAGGAATTCCCAGGGGGGTTGCCGGTACGAGCAGTTTCAGGCCAGTAAAACGTATCCTGGAGACATCGCTCGACAATCCCTTTGGCTGCTAATCCGGTCGGCGGCTTTGGTGGAGGCCGAGGATGTTGACCGGCTCCGAGAGGTCAACAATCTCATAAGCCGAGAGGAGTACGCCGTGTTCAGTTTCGTCTGGTGCACAAAGGCGCTTGGATACGCGGCAATCGGAAGCTTTGACTTGTTCGGGTCGATCAAGAGGCGCTTTGTAGACCATTGCCCCGAGCTTTTCGCCTTCGAGGCAGCTCGTGAGTCTAAGTGCAGACAGCCAACCTGCCCGAGCCACAAGGCCACACAGTCGAAAAGGATGATGGCACTGACGATCACTGGAAGCTCCCTCGAGAGGGTTGACCAGTCAGCCATCAACAGTATCTTTGGCGAGGGCAGCGAAGCCTGCAGTGTTCAGATCGAGGAGTCAGGTACTTGCCCAAGAGAGCGGGTCGCGTATAAACCGGTGGAGTCCCTCAAAGACGACGACGAATTACTTATGGCGGCACTCGATGATGAGGACGGTTCCGTTGCGCCCAAGTCCTGTGGCAAACAGGTGGCGGTATGTTCTGGTGTTCGCGACGGCGAAGCCTGAAAAGTGCTCTCGCTACCGACCCTCTTGGATATTGCTGTGCCAGTCCCGCGGATGGCTCGCAAACCTGCGCCAATCATCCAGCTCAGAGAGTAACAGTACGAACTGGCTGCGGTGGTATACCTTTGAAATGCGCACTTTCACGGCCACACCGTTGTGCATGATGGATTCCTGTATTATGACGGGAAGGCGCAGAACAGGCTGTCGTTCTATACGAGGGCCATGAACGAGAGGACGAACTATCGGATCTCCAGAGCGTGGTGTCGCAAGTCCGGATCGCCACCATCGTGCGCAGCTCAGGGTCCTGAGAAACCCACTGCCATCACGAAAGAGATTCTGCCATTGCTTCAGGAAAAGAAAAGTCCAAGATTGCGCGCCCCTAATGCCACATCATACCCGGTAGGACTGTCCCTACGAGACATCTCTGCCAAAGGACCGCTGCCAACATGTGCCGGTTGCCGAGAGAAAATGTCGCGACAGGAGCATCGGCTAGTCTTCAATGGCAAGAATGACGGAATGTATGGCCATCCGTCAAATCGTTCCATCTGGTAATAAGCTGTTTGTCGGGGAGATTGAGCCTGAACGAAAAGTCACAGCTCCAGGAATTGATGCAGGGACACGATCATTTGTATGACTTGTGCCTTACGTTGTAATATTAGTTCTCGGAGAAGATTATTAATGCGTTCTGCTTCGTTTGCGCTGAGTGTAGAAGTGTGGTTGAGCTGGGAGCTTAGTCATCTTAGCAGACTAGTAGTCGTTTCAGACCCGAGAGGCCAGAGGGCATAAGGAACGGAGCTATGCGGTGTGCGCTACGCTATACTGCCTAAAAGACTAGAACAACGCGTGAAGAGCAAAAGGGCGACTGTCTCGGTGGTTTATGATCGAGCGGGCTGTGCCGAAGTCACGTGACTGGAATAGGGACTAAGATCCTCACAAGTCGCCAGGTGAATGCAAGCCCATCTAGCACCCCATAGGGATGTAAAACGCAACGAAATTGAATACAAGCCTGAAGACTAAAATCTGCAACCCCTTATATATGCGTGTTAAGATATAAGCCTCTTGACAACAAAGTGGTCGTAATTGCTTTGGTTCGATATGTAATCGTTACCCTATGCTATTCGCTCATAAAGCAGAATATAGGCAACTTTGTTGTCCTTCAATCCTTCCCTTTTGGAGACTGGCGTATGCCTTCCACCAGGTGTAGATGTTCCATTACTCGTCGTCTGCTTCTTCCCAGCCTGTCCATTCACCTCCGACCAAGGCCTTCCCTCACCCTCGTCCGCAAGATGCTGCTCCAGAGCTCGCGCCAGGAGCCGCGGATCTTCGTCAGCACCACCATCGGCAACGTCTTCTGGACGAACACGGCGAATCACCGTATCATCTATGCGAATCCATTCCCTGTTGTCTTGGCGCAGCACGTCAACCGTATAGTGTCCACCGGCAGCCGACTTTCCGTGATGATAGACAACGCTGATCAGCCGATACCGAGGCGGAGTATCCTTGTCGCCTCCTCCAGGTCGCTTACTGGGCAGAAACACCTCTTTGGGGATTTCCAATTCCAGCGGGTATCCCACCCTTTTCCAGATCTTCTGCGTTCCCCGAGAGCTGTTATCGTACTGAAATCGCTTAAGGTGCAGTACAAGCACAGGAGGCAGTTTATCGATAAAGACCTGCTTCTTCGCGCTCTTGTTTTTGCCGCCAAAATCACCCGTAAGGGTTTCCACCCGCGTGATGCCTTTGAGAGCATCCACAATGTTGTTCACATTAGCATCGCCAATATCGAGCTGCAGCGGCTTATATGGCTCCAAAGTCACTGAGTCCTTGAGGCCGGGAACACGCAGTTCTGAGCGCAGGTTGCCACCAAAAATCTTAGTGATCGGAGACGGCGCTTCTTGATGGCCAGCAGTGCCAGTCACCGAGACCTTCTGCTTTGGCCGAACCTCGAGCCAACCGTCGACTGGCTTTTCGTCTTGACTCTCCGGCTGGGATTGCATAACCATGGCACACTCATCGTGAAGGCCCTCGAGCAGAAACCCCAAAAACTCTTCGGCATCCTGCTGATGCCCACGACGCATGTTGCTGAAGCGTGGCAGTTTTCTGATGGCTTCATACACATAGTCTGGCGTCGCCGGCTCCCCAAATTGCTCGAGCTGAATCGGCTTGAGCGAGCTTCGCAAAACATCCACCGACTCCGCGCTTTCCAACACTTCAAATTCACTCATGAACATGATCAAAGCATCAACTAGAGGGGTATCGCTTTTAACCGAATGCACGGTGCGCTGTTTAACCTGATTAAGAAAGTTGTAGAATGGGGTGCAAAAGACCAATATTTGCAAAACCTGTTGAACGTCAACCGTACTCTTGCTTGGCAGGTGTTTTCTGGACTTACAGCGTTCATGTAACACATGTTACCTGTGTTGACAAGTCCACGCGGCTGGAGGAAGGAAAGTTTTGGGTTGGCGGCAACCGAATATTGCCTGAGGGCTTCCGAAAGAGTGGTAGCGTGAGGTAAGGCTATGCCATTGGTGACTACGGCACTGTCGGCTTCGACCTTTCCCGAGTTGACTGGAAGTCGGACCAGATCCGCCCAAGTCCGGGGCACAGCTTTTGGTGAAGCAACCGAGGGCGCCGCAGCAGTTTTACTGGATGAGGCATCAATGCCATTGACGGGTGAGGAGGCGTTTGTTGTTGGTGAGATGGGACCGTGGGCTGAGGGCAGATTGGGCGTCGGCGGCACCAAGGCAACAGTGCTCGCAGGCTTAGGAACGACAGCCTCTGCCGTTGGTGACGCTTGCTTCTTTTCCGCCACCTTGGTCGAGGCTTTTTTGAGGTTGGGCAAGTCCGGGATGGCCACAGCCGTTCTTGTGCTCATCCGCATACGCGTTGCCTGCGAGGGCTGCTGTGTAGACTTTTCCACGCCGTTAGGCGTCTGCGAGACCACAAGACTTGAGGCCTTTGCTTCAGAGGATGGTTTCGAAGGAGCTGTTGTTTCCGGAAGAACGTTCGGAGGTGTTTCGGTTGCAGACATTGCATCTGCAGGAGCAACATCTCTCAACGATGCTATGGCAGCAGTTTGTGGGGCGCGTGTATCAGACTCGTTGATCGACAGAGGCTCGGAACCCAATTTGGGGTTTGCCAGCACCCCGGCATGCGGTGCCGGATTGCGCCAATTCTGCCGCTTTCTCCTCCTCGACACGTCCTTTGGTGGGAAAGCTGAGGCACCGCCGGGAAATGAATAGAAAGGCAACTTTGGTGTGAAAACGGTGTGGCGCCCTTCAGGGAGATCTAGAGGGCTCGATAGCGCAGATGCTTCGGCGCTTTCCGTGACCGGCAAAGGCTGATGATCGGGGCCAGGAATCGCATGCGGCGCTGGCGTAGGCGAATGAGACGTGACCGCAGTCGAGGAGCGCGGCGTGTGTAATGGAAAAGCGCGTGGAGACTGGGCAACATGATTGGCGCCCATTGACACGGCATGTTGACGACCGGTGGCGTATGGTTGAGAACTGACGACTGTTGGTGTCCGTGGAGGACCGCACGGTACCTGCGGCGGATGAGGTTGCGGCGACATATAATGTCCCTGATAGGGGGACCGGAACTGGTGCTGCTGGTAGCCGTGGGACGGGTGCGAATAATAGTGGTGGTAGCTTCCATAGGGAAGCATAGCCATCGGCACCTGCATTGGCGACTGCTGCGAATGGTGGGGGTAAGCGAGATAGTCGTGGTGTCGCCGCCTCGACTGTTGGGGCATGACGGAAATTGGGGGCGCAAACGCCTGGGGCTGCCCGGGAGGGGGCCCCATGTGGTGGTTCATGCCGCCTCCGCCTGCCACTGCGGCAGCGCCGACTTGGCCGGCGGCTGTCGACACCCTGCGGCACTGCTCAGGACGCGGCGGCGGCGTGGGCGCGCGGCGACATTGAAGAGATGATGTTTCTGAAGCCGTTTTTGCGCGCGCAGGGAGGGAAAACGCAACACAATCTGCCAGGAACGATGGCGAAGGGAGCGGAGCAGGCGCGCAGCTCAATGGAAAGCAACACGCGAAGGCTGGGGTTGACAGCAACGGAGGTGGAAGGTGTAATGTATGGTACGGTGCGGTAGCTGGAGCGGGAGGGGCGCTGAAAGAAGTTTAACCACGGGAGCTCCCGAGGCCACGTATGGCCCAAGCGTCTATGAAGAGTTCGGTTTCACCCCTCACTCCACCACGGTCCGTGCTGACTACAACTGCCCGTTCAACGTTCACACACCCCTCCATCCTCTACACCTTTGATCACTCCCATCTCTTCATCAGTTTGCTTTCTTGGTCTGGTCTTGCGATACAGGATACTTGATCCTGAGACACCACATGTCGAGGTAGTCGCAGATGGTGACAATGACGTCCACGACGAAGCTTCCATAGACCCCAACTGCCAATCCCAGGCAGGTGAACACAAAGGCGACTTGATACACATCGTCACCAAGTGCGCTGGGCCAGCCGATGCCAATGAGCTGCTGCAGCTTGGGGCCCGCCGAGTCCAGCACTCCCCAAATTAGGGGAAGCCCCAGAATGTTATGGTAAGGGAATTCGGACTCGGTCACATGCGCTGTGATGATCTGTCCAACGCTATAAGCGTTGACGAGTCCAGCGTAGAAGGTAAATGGTACCAGATGGTGGTGAAGGATATGTGGCTGCAGGGCCAGGTAAATGGCGATTAGCGCCCAGATGGCGATGAAGGGAATCAAGCCAAGCAGAGATTCCCGTGCGTGCAGACCGCGGGCTCGACGTGCTTTCATGACGTTACGTGCGCTGCACATATCAGCCCCCGTCTAAGTGAAATCAGTATTGCACATACCTCCCTATCGTGTTGTACAAAAGAACCACTCCACCGTAGACAATGTATGCCTCGCCAAAGTCCATGTCATACATGGCTTGTGGGATAATGAGCAGCTTGGGAATTCCCAGTGCCGGGAGCATTGGCTGTTGCCAGTAGGATCCGCCTCCCACAAAGGCCGTAATGGCGTAAACAATACAGAGTGTCAAGATACCTTCCACGGGGCCCGAAATGAGGCCCAGAGTTAGCGTTTTGGTGTGATACTCATCCCAAGTTTGGACATAAAAAGTAAACAGCGTGGCGAACAAGGTCAAAACCGTCTTCCACCCGTGCCCAAAGTTCATGGTGGCCGAAAAAAGTAGCACTTCCAGGCTAGTATTGAGCGCGTCCACGCAATGATCAAAAAGCTCTCCAAGGCTGGATGAAGTTCCAGTCCGTCGTGCCTGACCACCGTCAATGGCATCAAAAGTCTGGTATGCGAACAGCCCAATGGCCCATGACGCATACACCCAAGGAGGGCAGTCCTGGTCCAGGGTCGGAGTGTAATACAACATGGTTAGCAGGTTAATGATGACGAAACTGAAGCCTGAAAGAGTGATGGCATTGGGGGCAACAGAAAGTGGGAAGAGTTTGACGACCTGATTCCACCAGTAGGGCTTCAAGATATAGCGAGACAAAAGACTGCGGTCAACACCGGAATACTTGTAATTGTTCAGCCCTTGGAGCTGTTTCTGGCGAATATACATGATGGACGTTCGTTTTAGGCGTAGGTGTGCGTGTCCTCTGCTGGAGGTGCCCGAAATCAAGTCCCAGGATGCCATACACATGACGTCATTTTCCCACCACCATATTAGTGAATTCCAGTAAGATGATGAACACTTTATGCTCGTGTTTGTTTCTCTACAACTTCCCAGTTGATATTTCCTCGTCTTTTGCGATTATCTTGTATCATCTCCCGGGTTGGACTCCTGTACTAAGATGAGTGTCGCCGTTCAGTTCCACGACGGCGACATTCTTTTCACAAATTTCATAAACTTCCAAAATCCAACATCAAATGACATGTTCCCGTGGGGGTCCCTTACCACCTGTGGCCAAGCAATGCCGGCCCCGTAAAGGCCAGGCAGCTTGACCAGACTTCCGTGTTTGTACTGCGTAAAAGCACCTGTTTGATGATCAAATACTGGATGCAACTCCTCGCCGGCTTGGGTTTCCAGCTTTGGAATTGGATTGGGTTTGTAGCCAATGGCTTGGCAAATTAGGTCTGATCCAGCGAGATGTTTTTTAAACACCTCTTGCTCGATGTCTCTCTGATACCGGATGGCTGTTACGTAGCGGCTCACATTGCTCTGGTCAAAAACGCCTCGCTCGAGGTTTGCTTTGGCCCATTCAGCGGCTTCTCCTTTTAAGCCGGTATTGTCGCGAAGAATCCAGCCGTCCATGTACACTGCGTAACGTAGTTCGTGTCGTGTTAGCCATCTGATATGAAGATCTGGTTTGGCAGAAGCAGCCAAGTTGTACAGATTCCTCAGTACAAGAATCGCTGAGTGTGAAGCCCCAATGACCGACACAACGGTGGGTCCCCTATGCAAAAGAATCTGTTTGAGCAGAGTTGGGGAAAGGGCAGAGTCTAAATCAAGAAGAGGGGTCTTGTTAAGACCGTAAGGCAGTCGGATGATACTAGGGGTAGAACCAGTGCAGAGTATTAGTCGCTGTGATGTGACAGAGGAGCCCACTTTTCCCATGTCCACCGTCCATCTTCCAGTCCTCTCGTCTAAAACGGCAGACTTTGCCGTGGTTTTTTGGGAAGAGATGCCTGGCATACGTTGCAGACCCCTAGTGAGCATCAATATCATGTCGGCAGCATAGCCAAGCTCACAGCCTTTGGACTGGTCTAAAGCCCGCAGCCTGCGCATTTCCACTGGGTCGCAGTCATTTATGATTTGTCTAAAGGGCTCTACCGCCGTGGCAAAGTCAACAAACAAGCCGACTTTGGTGTTTGAAGGCACCTCGCGGTACCTCTTGTTCACGCGTCCACCGGAAAACTCGTCATCGATCCAGAGTATAGGTTCAATCTTCTTCTCCAAAAGGTTCCCAACGCATGTAACACCAGCTGGCCCAGCACCCACTATGGTAGCGGCATAGTCGGAGTTGGTGCTGTACAGCTTGACTGAAGCTGCCTTGACACGAAATGCGGGTACGATGCGTCTGATTGCTCGAGTTGAGTGCACCTCTGTCACAACACACAGCGTTCTTGTGTGTAGGCTAGATGACTGGAAGGCTCGTAAATCTTTCCGAAATATGTAAGACGTCGAACCTCCAGAGCTGAGGACGCATTGTAATGGTCGCATGGTGGAGTGACTTGGTCTGGTGTGTAGTTAGGCTCAAGAGTATGTAGGTAGTTTCGGATGATGAATCACGTAAGAATGACGCGATTTGGATTAATTTCCGAGGCTACATTGCTGACTTGGGTTTTTCGGAACAATAATTTGGGGGACGTCATTACGAACGTATTCGGTGATACTGCTGGTAGTGGAACTGACAGTTTGCAGCTGCATCAACCGTGTACCTGCAGCAACCGTCAGCGGCCCAACGGCCTGCCACAAGAAAAGTGAAAAGTTAAGGAAATAAAAAGGTTACGAGTCGACATTAATCTTCGGGAGCTGAAAAACTCGCACAGAAGCCTCACACCCTCCGAACCACTATTCCACGTATATTAAATCGAAAACAGAGAAAAAAAACAAAAAAAAAAACACAAAAAAACGAAGGGGTATTCGAACAGGCCCTGTACCAGCTCATCTCATTCCGTCCATAGCAAACGGCGTCCGGCACCATCCACTAGCCCATGTGCATATCCCACACCAAACGGCCGGATGTTGATTGTCATGTTTCTTCTACCAACACATGTCACGCTCAAATCATCCCACCCGGCATCCTCATGGACATGGTTTCCGCCGGCTGTTGAGAGTGTGACTGTTGCTCTCCCACCACTGTGCTCCCCTCGGACGTGCCCGGTCGGCTACCATCGCTGAGCGCGAGGTTCCTCCGCCAGTCCGCTAGGGTTCCCGACCCCGTTGCCGGCATACGCTCGTTCTCATGAAGCCTGGAGGAGTCGCTCATCCGATAATTCCGGTTCAGCTCCCAGTGGGAACGCATGGCATCTAGTTCGCTGGCTAGAGAGTCAAGAGCAACGCTGTTGCGGTTCTCGCTCATTCCCGCCGACGCAGGAACCTCGGAATACGAGCTATCGGCAGCGTCTGAGATGTTGCGTTGGTGGACTCCGGGCTGACTGCCATATCCACTCGTCTGGCTGGGCATGTGCATATGGTGACCGGTGCCATTGATGTCGCCCGGAGCCATGCGAGACTGGCGCCTGTAGTTGTCAACGCTGTGCTCAAACTGGTCCAACAGAAGCTGGATCTTGTTCTCTGCATCCCTAGCGCGCTCTTCGAGCATCGCATTCTCATGATGCAACCGCTCCATGTCGTTGCGGGCCTGCGAGTGTGTGGCCTGAAGGTTAGAGAGATCAGCCTGACAGGTTGTGTACGCCTTCCGGCTCTGCTCAAGCTGCGTCTCGGTGCTGGAGAGTTGGCCTTGCATCGCCGTCAGTTGGCTCTCCATCTGCGAAACAACCTGTCTGAGCTGGGCGTGTGACTGATCCAAGCCTTCCCTCTGCATGCTACCATCATCCGGTCCTAGGCCCCTCGAACCCTCCAGCTTCTGCTTGAGTTCCCCATTCTCGTTCTTCACCCGCTGCAATTCCTGCTTCATCCTGCTCAGCATCTTCTCGGTGCCGCGGAGGTACTTGACGGCAGCCTGATGGTCGTTATCGAGTGCAGTGAGCTTCTGCTCATATTCCTTCCTCATTATGGCGTCTCTCCCGGATGCGTCTTCCAGCTGGGCTTTCGTCTCCTCGTGGCTCCTCATGGATGCCTCTAGCTGCTGTTCGAGGTCCTTCATCCTCTGTTGGTCGGTCGACAACTCCATCGTCTTCGCACCGCGTGCCTCCGACGGATCGATGCCGCGTTCGACCAAGACGTTCTTCAACGTTGCATGCTGTACCTGGAGAGCGTTGGCGTTGAACACATGACTCTGCAGCTTCTGCTCCATGTCAGCCTTTTCAGCGGCAAGGTCGCGGTTTTGCTTGAGCAATGACTGCAGCTGGTTGCGCGTCGATAGGCCTTCTCGACTGGCTTGTTCATGGTGTGCTTCCAGCGTAGCAATTCGTTCCTCGGCACGACGCAGTTTGTCGGCCGCGGCATTCGCAGCTGCCTGGTTCTGCTGCACAAGTTCGTTGGCTGCCTCTACTTGCTGCTGCAGGACCTGGAGGCGTTCGTTGTGGGCTGCCGACGCCGAGTCATCAATGCCACGGTCAGTATTCTTGTCGATGCCGGCCAGCAGAGCTTCACGGTGGAGCGTGGCCTCTTGGGCATGCTTCTGTGCCAGCTCCTCGGCGTCTCGTAGCCGTCTGGTGGCAGATTCTACTTCAGACGAGCGTGTTTCGTGCTCCGAACGGAGGACGCGCAACTTCTCTTCCACCTCTTCCCGCTCTTTACGCTCCGCCTCATACTTTTGCTCAAACAGGTCCGCCTTTTCGCTGCTGGCCACGAGGGCGTTCTTGAGTGACTGCAAGGCCGCAGCATGGTTCTTGGAGTCGGACAGCGCGGCTTCCAGCTTGGAAGACAGCTCCCGCCTCTCCACTTGGAGCATCTGGTGCTGGCCCGTAAGCTCCGAATGGCCGACGCTGATGTCACGGTGCTGGGACTGTGCCTCGTGGAGTCGCGCACGCAAATCGTCAAGCTCAGAGCTGTGTTGCTGGCGGAATTCGTCGAGCTCCGTCACTCGTTTCTGCGCCGCCTCGGCCGTTTCTTCGGCCAGCTGACGGTGCTGCCTTTCGGATTCCAACTCGGACGAGAGCATCTCTGCTTTCCTTGACAACTCAGAGTAGGCAGAAAGTGTCGAGGCCAGCTTGCGGCTGAGCTCTTGCTGATGCTCTTCGTGAGGAAGACCGCGTGCGCCCTCAGAGGGCGTAGACTGGCCAGCGAGTTTTGCCTTGGCCAAAACAGCCTCGTGCAATGCCGAATCACGCTGCTTTTCGACTTTGGCCAGGCGCTCAGCGGTGCTTCGGCTTTGTTCGTCAATCTTCTGCTGCAGCTGCGCGACCTCCGCCCGCATCCTGATCAAGGCTTCGACCAAAACCTTTCCGTCGTCGCCAAGGGCGCCCGTATTCTCACCAAACGCCGGAGAGTCGGTAGAACGGCTCTGGTAGCCAGACTTCTGGGCCAGAGCAAGCTCCGAGGCGTACCATGCGTTTTTGCGCCGAAGCTGATCCATTTCCTTTGACATGTCGGCATGAGTTTGGTTTGAAGCCGATAAAGGGTTCGAACTGGCGTCCTGAGAGGCTGGGGCTTCATCTGGAGTCTGGCAAGGCTTGGATATTGAAGTGCTGGGGTGGTGAGTGTCCGCCTGGCCGCCATCCATCTGTCGACGCTGACCGACTGGCTGCTGGGTCACGTCTTCAGAAAGGTTGTTGGACCGATGAGAAGCCGTTTGAGGGGGCCTGCCGTCCGGACACGCGTTGTCAGGCGACCTGGCGCCAGATGCCCAGACCGGATGAGGAGCGTTACGAGAACCGGGAGTCGTGGCAAGGACGGGGGAATTGAGGCCTTGGATAAAATTCCCACGAGGTGCTGCCCGATATCGTTCGGCCTCGTCTACAGGACTTGCCATCTGATCAAGAGCCCTGGTTGGCTGCCGGACCGGAACCATGCCATTTACCTTTTGCATCATGCCATGGGGTGCAGGCCCGGGGGACGGAGCTAATGCCATCTGGTTGGCCATGCTGGGCTGTCGCGTCGCCGGATCCATCCGCCTCGGATCCCCCATCGAGTCAGAGGGGGTCTGCTGCTCGTTGTCCATTAATTCGGCCGCTTGCTGCCCCGTTCTGGTTGCGCCCGCCGGGGTTGAGGCTGCATTCGTGCCGCTCGGAAAACGCGTCTGCTGGCTGCGGTCTGCCGGCGCATCTTGGGGATAGCGAATCTTGGCCGTATCAAGCACATATGCCATGGAGAGCTCGATTGAATCGCGCGGACCGTTACTAGGCTCTCCCCCCAACACGACTATTAGCTTGCCCAACGTCGTTAGGCTATGTCCTGACCGTGGAGAAGGACTTGGGCCCATGTTCTGGAAGGTATACCACCTGCGCGTGCTCAGGCGGAAAGCGGCAAGGTCCCCAAGGTCCTTGCCCTCGCTGTTGCGGCCGCCAAAGATGTACATGACGTCGCCCACGAGTGCGGCAGCATGGCCTTCCCTTGGCGATGGCGTATATCCAACGCAATCGAGCTGGGTCCAGGAATTGGTCGCGGGCGAATACGCCCATACATCATTGTACCAAATGTTGCCATCGGTGCCTCCAAACAGATAGAGCCGGTCGTTCCACGTTATCATGGTGTGGTTGGTGCGTGGCGGCGGTACCTGACCTGGCGGTGGCCCGCCGTCAATTGTATTGTGGATCAGCATCTCCCACCGATTGGTTGGATTCTGGAGGGTATTGAGGTCGAAGGCGACGAGATCGTTGAGGAAAAACCCCTCGACCTGGCCGCCAAAGACGTAGATTTTGCTGCCCAAGAGGTTCAGTGTGTGGCCGTAGCGCCCTCGCGGCCGCTGGCCCGGCGGAATTGCCCTCGACCACTGCTTGGAGGCTGTAAATGTTAAGTCAGCGTGTGCGTAGCGAACAGGACAGCGGCAACGGCAACTCACAGGTATTCAGCAGGTAAAGTGTGTCATCCAGTGGATCGCCCTCGTTGACGTTTGTGTCGCCGCCAAACACTATAAAAGCATTGCCGACCAGCAGACTTGCGTGGCCGACGCGTAGGCTGGGGCCTTCGTTCGTCGTAGCAACGGGCTGGCAAGTCATATGGCCGGCTGTGGCCTCGATCAGCCATAGGTCGCTCTTGATCGTGCTGCTGTCGACGAGCCCACCCATGATGAAGATGGAGCCTTCGCGGCTGGCCGACGAGTTTACAGCCGCGCCGTACCGTGGGAACGGAGTGGCGTGCGGCAACGTCAAGGCCAGACGGCATTGTGACCAGGGAAATGGTGAAGAGTCGCTTTGAGATGTGCGCGGCTGCATGGCCATGCGCTGGGGGGTCTATTTGCGCCGTCAGCACTGCATCAAGATTAAGGGTGCCATGGGGTCTGCACATACGCCATCTCGGGGAGGATCACGCAACGACTTCTGCTCCGGCAACTCGACAATGCGCGGCGCCGTGGCCTCGTCGCGCGGCAGTACCGGTCGGTCTTCTGCCGGCGCTGTGTTTCCGCCCCGGTCGTGCCCGGCAATCGCGGCCAAGCTGCCACCGTGGCCGGCGGACAGCGGTGTGGGTGAGCTCGGCTTCGGCGCATTTGTCCAACCATTGGGCGCTTGACTGTAGGCTGGCGGGGCAGGCCCGTCGGAAGAGCGGATCTCGCGCGCGGCGGGCGGAAGCGTCGTCGGCGGGCCCTGGCGCGTTTTGGAGCTGCGAAAGAGGAATGACATGGCGACAGAGAGGAGATGGGTCGGCGGGAGGGCCGGCGGGGACGACGGGGTAGAGTGGTGGAGAGAGGTTGGAGGGGGAGCCGCGAATAGAGTCGGTGACGGCAGGCTACAACGGCGGAACCAGGTGCATGCAACAGGTCAAGTCACGGGCAAGCTTCGGTCATAGTGGTGTCTTGCGTGTTTATTGGAACAAGTTGGCTGGGGATTGGGGGAGGGGGGGGAAGAGAATGTTTTGCGCATCAGAGACCCCTGCAGGCCAGCTTGTTTGGCCAACGCACGGTTTGGCAGCGGTTGTGGCTATCAAATTTGGATGATTTTCGGGCGTTGGCTGTGGCAGCTGTCTTACAGCGACCACTGTCGGCCCTTGGCTTGTTTTAACTACTGTCAAGCCAGAAGATAGCGAGGACTGCATGAAGCGGATCCTTCTTCATAGCGGAATCGTTAGCTTCCACCTCTCCACGCACCTATAGCGCTGTAGATGCTGGGATCCGCGGATCCTTGATTCAGCGATCAGAGTTCTCGTGCCGAGTCGATTCGCTATTCCAGGTTCGACCGTAATGGCCCGGGACGCAAGAGCAATCATACCGTCGCTTTGGCTATTGGCTAGACATCTGCATCACGTGTACGATGACGGCCGGGCCGCACCGCCTGCATGTGCACTTTAGCATTAGAAGTAGGTTCTAGTGATCACTGTCTTGTAGTCTGTGAGCCCCGGGCGTACTGCCTACCTGTCCATTACCGTGACTAAACGGTCACCACATGGGTAGCGCTATTCGCATTACGACATTCCCACCACCCCCAACCCACCGCCGCATCGCGGACTACTACCCCACTGCACCGTAATGCTTTCTCTCTCCACTCCGCCCCTACACAGTAATAGTAATGCCTTTCCTCGAAAACGGGTTCTTGCCGCCCACCCCACGTCCGCCCCGTTCATCGGACAGCAGCTCCGAAGAAGGAGATGAGGGCGCGACGAGGCAAATACGGTCAGCGGAGCCGACCACTGGCCAGGCAGACAAACCGACGTTCAAGATGAGACACGGCTGGGAAGTTCAGCTCGAGTCCAAGGAACAGGCGGCGCGACTCAGCCAAAACTTCTTCATGTACTACGAAGACAAGCGGCACGAGACGGCAGCCAGTCTCCCACCCGACCTCGACCCAAAGAGGATCGTGCCTGAGTGGCGGATGAAGGATCGTTTGAAGACGGTGTCGGCTCTACTCGCCTTGTGCCTCAATGTTGGCGTTGATCCGCCAGACGTCATCAAAACGAACCCTTGTGCCCGTCTCGAATGCTGGGTAGATCCTGTTCCTCCAGACGGTACCACCCAGGGCTCCAGCAACGCCAATTCGCTCATTGGGAAGAATCTGACAAAACAGTATGAGAGACTATCCCTGCGTACGCGTTACAAAGTCGTGATGGACCCCACCATCGAAGAGTTGAAGCGTCTCACCACCAATCTGCGCAAGGGTGCGCAATCGGAGCGTGTGCTCTTTCACTACAACGGCCATGGCGTGCCGAAGCCGACGGCGGGCGGCGAGGTTTGGTGCTTCAATCGTACCTACACTCAGTATATTCCGATCAGTCTCGTCGATCTACAAGAGTGGGCTGGGCCCACGAGTATGTGGCTTTGGGACTGTAGCAGCAGCGGCGGCGTTATTTCCGGCTTCTTGGAAACGGCTCGGAGAACTTACTCGAGCCATCCAGAAAGCATGTCGCGCGACCAGCAATCCAGCATGGGTGGGTGGGAAAATTCCATTCACTTTGCTGCCTGCAGGCGGGACGAGGTTCTGCCTACAAATCCCCGTTTACCTGCTGACGTTTTCACGTCCTGTCTCACCAGCCCCATTGACATGGCGGTACGGTTTTTCATCCTTCAGAATCCACTGGCCAAGTCGGCTGATTTGGGCCCAGACGACAACATCAAGATACCTGGCACGACCAGCGAGCGGCGCACGCCATTGGGAGAGCTCATGTGGATATTCACTGCCATTACAGATACAATTGCTTGGAACTGCCTTTCAAAAGCGCAGTTCAAGAAGCTTTTTCGACAAGACCTCATGGTTGCTGCGCTATTCAGGAATTTCCTTCTTGCACAGAGAATTATGCGCGTGTATCACTGCCATCCCCAATCCTACCCACCAATCGTCGATACCCATGAACACCCTCTTTGGCAGTCTTGGGACTTGGCTCTCGAGATGGTCCTTGCGCAGCTACCTAAGCTAAATGCCCAGCAAAAGGCCACCGAAGCCATGGCCGAGTCCCAGCTACCTGGGCAAGCTGTAGAGCCCCCGTCGCCGCCCTCGATCGAATTCAACTACCAAAGCTCCGACTTCTTTGCTGACCAGCTCTCGGCATTCGAAGTCTACCTCACCTCGGCTCCAGCTAACCTGGACCCAAAGGGCCACACACGGCCTCCTGAGCAGCTTCCGATCGTGTTGCAAGTGTTGCTGTCCCAGTCTCATCGCTTGCGCGCCCTGATCTTGCTAAGCAAGTTCCTAGACATGGGCCCATGGGCTGTTGGGCTTTCCCTGAGCATTGGCATTTTCCCATATGTCCTGAAGCTTTTGCAGTCGCAGGCGGTTGAGCTGAAGCCTCCGATGATTTTTATCTGGGCACGCATTCTGGCTGTCGACCAGACCTGCCAGGCCGATTTGCTCAAGGACTCTGGCTACACCTACTTTACCTCGGTGTTAAACATAAACACCAAACTATTGATCACAGATGTTGAAGACCACCGAGCCATGTGTGCCTTTGTCATTGCCATGCTTTGCAAAGACTTTCGCCCGGGCCAGGAAGCGGTTCTTACAAGCAGTCCTGAGATCATTCCGAGTTGCCTGGAGCACATCCAGAATTCGACAAGCCCATTGCTGAGACAATTTAGCTGCCTCTGCCTCGCCCGTCTGTGGCAAGATTACCCCGAAGCCAAGGAAATCGGGTGGGCTAACAACGCACCCGCGAGGATTTGCGACCTGTCACACGACGCAATACCAGAGGTACGTGCCGCGGCGCTGAACGCTCTGGAAAGCTTTGTTGGAACCGGTGCAATTGACCCTAACTTGGTCGGGGACGAGGAAACGATTGCGTCCGTCGTGGTCGCAATGGGCATGGATGGCTCAGTCATTGTGAGAAGAGAGTTTACCGTCTTCTACTCATCATTTGTCAAAAAGTATCTGTCCAGATTCATCGTGGCTGCGTGGGAACAGATGGAGGAGGAGCGGGAAAGGCGCGCTCGCAAGTTTAACCCTGCCGAACATGGCCCTCGAAACGGAAACGTAGCGTCCGGAAGCACCGCTCACCTCCGGCAGATCGTCAATGGGCGCCAGTCTCGTCGGGTGTCCTTTACGGTTGATACGCCCTTTGACAGCCCGGCGTCATCGTCCAGCATCTCTACACCCTCCATTTACCGCGCCATGTGGCGCCAAATGCTCAGTCTGTCTGCTGACCCGCATCCAGACGTTGCCCGCAACGCTGCGGCTGTAGTCGACTATGTCACCGACTCGCTGGTCGAGTCTCCGCTCGGTCCTTTTGCCGAAAGGCGTTTGGACGAGCTTGTTCTATACGGTCTAAAGCGTGACGGGGGCGGCATATCTGCATTGGACCATGCAGCTCGGCGGAGGTCCAAAGACACGAGCTCTCAAGGGTCTCAAAGCCCGACGGAAAGCGTTGCGAGCAGAGGCGAAGGCTACTTTGGCCTTTCCAGGACTGTCAGTGTTGCTGCAGCCATGAAGAGCCTGTTTGGTAGCATTACCAAGGCAGAGCCCGAAAGGCCACCCTCCCCGGTGCCCTCTGATGATAGGCTAAGCACTGGCTCAGTGATGGCCTACCGATCGCGGCCGCTTACCGCAGCCGATGCGTCTAAGCTGCCCCCCGATGCGCTCGACCGCATCAGCGGCCCTCCACATCAGCCCAAGGCAAAGACAGTGCTTTCTCCATTCCATGTACCCCGCGACCCTGACAGTCCGCTCGCGGAGCTGCCCAAATCCTCCTTCCTAGACTGGTCTGCGGGCTTTTTCCGTGAGCCACAGCTGCGACCGTCTGACGGAAACGAGCCGGGCTCTCGAAACTACAATGAGCGCACCTGGAGGCGAAATCGAAATGACGGACTCATAAATTCAACTCAGCCACTCAAGAAGGAGGCGGGTAGTCGACGGTGGGACGTGCCCTGCGGTTGCTTTGGCATTGGCGCCGCGCCGATGAAGATGCTGTTTCATCAGTTTGAAGATCATCTCGTCACCAGCGACGATCGTGACAGTATTGCTGTATGGGACTGGCACCGTGCAGTTCAGCTCTGCCGGTTCAGCAACGGAAATCCTTCTGGCAGCAGAGTCACCAGCCTGAGGTTTATCAACGAAGACGATCAAGCAATGTTGATGACGGGCTCGAGTGACGGCGTCATCAAAATCTTCCGCAACTACGATGACATTAACAAGATTCAGCTGGTCACTGGCTTCCGTGCATTGTCTAGGCTCATTGTCAGCGACAAGCAAAACGCGGGCTTGGTTTTCGACTGGCAGCAAGGCCAGGGCCGGATCCTGGTTGCGGGCGACGACCGTATTGTTCGCGTGTGGAACGCGGCGACAGAGCTGTGCACCGGAGATATACCGGCGCGATCAGGCTCATGCATCACGTCGCTCACATCAGACCAAGTCGAGGGCAACGTCTTCGTGGCCGGCTTCGGCAACGGGTCGGTTCGAGCCTACGACTTGAGGATAAATTCGCGTGACAGCATGATCATGAACTGGGCCGACCACGAAAAGAACCACAGGTCGTGGGTGGTTGGCGTGCACCTCCAGCGCGGCGGGATCCGTGAACTGATCTCGGCCGAATCCAATGGTGGAGTTCGCCTCTGGGACTTGCGCATGCGTGGTGCCGTGGCCCGTATGGAGGGCAAGCGACAGCCTCGCAATCTCCGCACACTATCGGTTCATGAGCACGCGCCCGTGTTTGCGACTGGCCATTCGGACCATGCAATTCGCGTCTACAATGTGAACTTTCGGCATCTAAGCACTACAGAGCCATATATGAGCTATCTGCGATTGGTAGACGGTCCTCGCAATGCGCCTGTGACGGCAACGGCGTTCCATCCTCATCGGATGATGCTGGCTTGCGGTGCCGTGAATGATGGCCACGTCAATCTGTTTCGGTGCGATGGTGCCACGGGCTCAAAGGGAGGCGGCGTATTGGATGATGAACTAAACTACTGATGTGCAGAGAGTAATTGCGCGGGAAAAAGTACCGTGTTTACATAATGTCTGTAATTACGACCATTTTTCTGTTGTCGAGGACAGCGGTCTAACCTCTTTTGGCTCAGTCGGTGTACCATAGAATGCCCGCAATCATGAGAGATGAGGTACAAAGGCGACGCCTGATTGCTCTTGTGCCACCTCGGACCTTTGGGGGAATAAGGCTAGGATAGAACTCGAGATACTCGAGTCACCCAACACCAAACGCTGCCCCGTGGCGGTTAACAAGGTCGTAAGATGTCGCAACGTGAACAATTGCCCTTTTATCTCCCCACCTCGCTGGACTTTATAAATCGTCCCAATCCCGTGGAGCCTCAATCGGTTCCGGAGAAACATCCGCTGAACTGTAAAGCCCAACTCTGCACCCAGCTGGCGTTGCGAAATCCTCTTGGTCAGTCAGTCGATGCTCCCAACGATGACACTCGCAGACGCCACAGAGCGAGCGACGATAAGCTGCTGGATCTACCAAAGCTGCCAATCCCACAGGGGAGCCGGATGCCCCTGATACCGCCCACTCTCAGCGGCCTACATCAGCCTCCACCAGATGCAAGGCTACTGCCTTCCATGTCCACCAAGCAGCCGCAATTGCAGCGGGCTGATACGAATACAAAGCGTTCCGAACGTACATTACCATCTCCTCCTCTCCCTGCGCCTCGTCCTACTGCCTCTGCTGCTGCTGCCGCCCCACCTCTTGTACCTGCTCGCGTCCGGCACTCGCAAGCCAAACAAAGGTCGGCATGTCACAAATCCAATCGGAACAAATGGAGCGACGACGAGACAGCCGACCTTCTTCGAGGCGTGGCACGGTTCGGGGTCGGCAACTGGACCAAAATATTGCGCTGTCCAGACTACAACTTTTCTCATCGCACCGCATTGGGCCTGAAGGATCGCTTTCGCGTTTGTCGGCCAGAAGACTACAAACGCAGCACCAATGAGCGCCCAGCCAAGGCAAAGAAGTCCAATGGACGGAGCGAGCGCATGAGCCACGAAGAACTGCGCGAGCTGGGAATTGACCAGCCGTTCTTACGCTCGAATCGTAGACGAAGGCACGGATACAGCGCGATGGAAGACGATAACCTATTGCGTGGTTTCCAGATATACGGCAGTTCATGGGCCGCAATCCGAGCAGACGCCCGGTTGGGTTTGAATCACCGCTTGCCTACCGACTTACGCGACCGCATGCGAACGAGGTTCCCTGAGCAATATGCAAAACGAACAGCCCACGAGAAGCAACCTCAAGGCGCTGACAAGGCAGCACCGGGCCTGGAAGATGATTACTTGGGCGAAGCATTTGACTACGGGGCAGGAGAAGAGCCTGTGGTCACGCTGGATCGAGATATTCTGGACTGGGCTTCGGCAGACCTGGATAGACCTCTTAGCAGCCACGATAGTGCACGCGTAACAGCACCATTCTCGGGATCACTGCCGTCGCTGGCGGACATCACAACGGGACTGGGGAGTAGCGGGCAGCACTTGGAACTACCACTGTTGATGCCTGTATCAATTGAGTCGACATTTACAGGACTTTGATGGTTGTAGAAGATGTACCCAATGTTTTTCGTGTTTCGTACATGCATAAGGTAAAGCCAATCCGCGAATTATTGCCAAGATCAATATGCGGGAACGAGAACTGAGTCTTCAAGGATTTGGCGTTAAACTTGTGTAAACTCATACAATCCCTACGCGATATTTCGAGCCATTCATTTGTCAACCTCGTAGTATGGGCTTGCATGATGTGAAATTAGACAATAAAAAGAATTCCGGTGGCTTTCCTTTTGCGCAAGGCTTTAGATCTGTCCTACCCACCTATGGGATACAATAAAAAGTCGGATCCATCCTCAAATGCCCTTTCCTAACAAGCATGAAGTGGTCTCTTTTCGCTATCTGCCTAACCGCATCCAAAGTTCTGGCTCAACCACATCAATGGCGTGGTTATCAACACTGCCTATCGCAGAGGCAGGTGACGGATATCATTGACGAATTCGTCAGCATCCTGAAGCACCAGGACTGGCAGGGTCACTCGCCCAACGAGACAGCTCATGCACTCATTGCCGACGATTACAAGGAATCCTCTGACTCGATTCTTTCGCTAATGGGGAAGCCTGTAAGTCTATCGCTTGCGGAAGATGCACAGAAGCTGATTGAATTGTGTAGCTCGGTGGCTATGCCACTTCATCCAAGGCTGAATGGATTGCCGGTACCTTGGGTCATCCAGCTAATCCTGACGTCGAGACGTTGGACGCCCTTCCAGCCGGCTGCCGGAAGATTGTCTGGCACTGGCGCTTTCCCAAGGTCGGCTCCAACGAATACCCCGTCAAGGGATTCAACCTCTTTACGATCAACGACCGTGGCCAAATTTCTGAAGCTGACATTGAATTCAACTCGATTGCATGGGGCATCGACACCAAGGAAATGTACCAGTATTGTCCCAAAGCTTAATTAGGTAGTCAAACTTTGAGGATTTCCTCGAGAACCGCATTCTCACCTTTAAGCCATCGTCCCCGTCCTCCCAGCTGGTGCCCAATGTATTTGCTACTTTTTGTCTGTTGTTGTTCTCCTTCAAGCTCTTGGATTGCCTGCTGCCTGCTCTTGTCGAGCGGGTCCAGCTCCTCTTGTAGTTGTTCCAGTCGCCGGTACTCGGATGTGATAGAGGATTGAAACGCCTCAATTTCCTCGTCCAGCGTTGTTAGATGTTTCTCCCGCTCCACTACGAGATCTTCCGTTGGTTGCAAGGGAAGGCGTAGGAGCGGGTCGGGCTCGTTTTCAATAGTGTCCAGCGTAGCAATCGTTTGACGCAAGGCCTCGATGTCATGCGGAATGCCTTCCATCTGTATCATATCATGTTGCAGTTGCTCATAGCCTAGGAACTTCATCAGTTGTAATTAGCGTTTGACATTTGTGGCTACCTACGCTGCGCCAGACTTCGTCCCTGCTCTTTTAACTCGCTCATCATGGCAGCAACTTCCTCCTTGCGCGTTTTTAAGTCCGCTTTCAACCCATCTTTGTCAAACAACACACTCTCCAACTTTGCATTCTCAGCCACGGACACATACGCGGGCGGGCTTTCGGAGATCGCGAGCAAGAACCTCTCCTTGGTGACGTGATCTACATACAGGAAGCGCAGTTTTGCGAACAGTTCGCGGTAGTGTTTTAGCAACGTTTCTAGCTGCGCCGGGCTCGCTGTTGATACGTCCGACATGTCCGAAACGCGCCTTCCATTCACTCCTGTGACGCCATTTCCAGCAAAAGGCTGCGCAAGCGGAAGTATAGATAGGTCCATGGTTGACTGGCGCAGACGTATTACTGTTGTAAACAGTGACAACCACGGCAACGGTGCGGGCGGGTGCGGGGGGGGGGAAATTGACTCCACGTGTTGTGTCAACGGCACGCTAACGGCTTGGCATATACCAGCATCGTGGCTGTAGGTGGAGCATGGATGCCTTTGGATCAGGGCTTGTTAACGTAAATACGTGTTGATGGTTGATCTTTATGTAATCCACTTCGTTGTGGTGAAAGTGTCAATCGTGACAGGTTGGGCACGGCCCATCCAAGTCACATTGCTCGCACCTCGCACACCATCCTACATACTGAACAATGCCTCCTACCTTGAGCGATGAAGAGGTTGCGTCGATGCTTGTGGATGAAGCCGATTCTGCGGCTTCACGGCGCGACAAAAATGCCCCCAGACCGAACATGACGTTTTTGAAGAACCTTGTCCGCAATGCCGACAGCCACAACGCAGCTTTGCGCAGGGCAAGGGAAAGAGACGCCGCCAGAGCGCGGAGAGACGGCGATAAGAAGATCTGGGAGTCAAACGATAGGCGTAAACTGCCGTCGGACAGGGACCGAGCAGATCGATGGATGCGGACTCTTCCTCGCCTGAGCAACTCAAGCCCCAAGCGACCCGCCAAGGATGATAAATCAAAATACTGTGCGAAGCGACGGCGAACGGAACCTTGCCATTCCAGTTTTGACCCTCCACCCCGTGGACGGGGAGCCTACAGGTCCAGTAACCATATAGACTCTCGCTTTGCAAGTGACTACAACCCGGAGACTGATTACGGAGACGAAGACGACAATGGCGAGGACTCGGACGCAGCGACAGAGGCCTTTCGCTTGCGTAAAGCGTGGGAATTTCAACAGGCGAATCGTCTGCGTCAAGCAGGTTTTACAGATGATGAAGTACGACGATGGGACGATGGAGGGCGTGAAAAGGATGTTAACCACGTGCAGTGGAATAAACGTGGACAAAGCAGAGAATGGGATCGCGGGAAGACTGTCGATGCTGAGGGGGTCGTTACTGTCGAGCCATTGTGGGCCAAATAAGGAGAGCCTCCCTGGATGACTAAATGGATACCTTGACTTCTGGACACATGGCCAGTTAAGAAAAATATCTCCTTTCTGTCTTGGCACCCAAGATAAAATTTTCTGACCGTGCACTGTCTAACTGTGATCGCTGGCTGTTCTGTCGGCCTTTCTCACTTCCTTTCGTTTCCTCCGTATCTCCCGCTCCAGTGCTCTCATCTCGGCGGCTGCATTGACCGCTTCGGTGACGTCGTTGAGCACAATCCGACGGAACGATGCCTGGGTAGAGCGCAAATCTCGTGGCACGAGGATGCCGAACCATTTGATCGGATCCTTTTCACTGCTTACCTGCGAAACGTTCAATTCTCCGTGCTCTGTGATAGAACATTCGGTAGAAGCTCGCATCCTGTCGTCATAAAACTCTTTTCCATGATGGCATTTGCCAGCATAATTTGCTCGCGCTAGCGATACAAGTCCCTTTGCTAATGGTCAGTTTTAGAAAGTCCGATGCAAAAATCAGTGTGATTACTTGCCATGGAGAGGTTTTGCTGCATGCGATCTCGTGCTTCGGTGTACTGCGACAAGGCAGCGAGGTAGCGCATCCAGAGCCTGTCCAACTCATCGTTTAGTCTGTCGAGCGAACCCATGGTTAACCGTAGTCACATGTACATAGAACTTGTTTCTACCTACACACTTGTGACGCCCTCACTCCCCACACACACTCTCTCATTCTCTGGCTCTCTTCATATCACTGCCAAGTGATTGTGCAATCAGCCGGTTGAGGTGTCAGTCACTTGCATCATTGTTACGCCAACGATGCTTCCACGACCCGTCTTCGGGCCCCTCAGGTCATCCTTGGTTTACCGTCGGTTTAGCCGTGTTCCTGCTTTGGAATCGTCATGGGGCATCAGACCGTCGGTCAAAAAAGGGCTATGGCTCGGTCTGCGATGGACGGCCATCGCTTACACATTCGTTGCCCTCGGTTCGCTGGCATACATGGGAGTTGAATTCATGCACGAGGAACAAGAGCGGCCCACGCCGGAGGAATGGAAAGTGCTAACCAAGTGGAGCTTGAGAAACGCGCGGAAACTAATGAAGGCTGTTGACGATGGCCAGCTGACCATCGAATGGCCCTTGGTTGCTAAATACCTACGCTACTGCCTATTGAGATTGGAAGATCCAAAGTGCGACGGCAAAGGGATCGTTAAGCTCGAAGAAGGTCTCGATGTCAGCACCAAAAGCTGGCCTTGGAAGGCCGGATACTTCGAGGTCATTATGGCTTGCGCTGTTGCTGCCGAGCATCTCGACAGCTCCGTTATTGACACCAAAAGCCTGCACGTGTTCCCCAAGGCTATGGTCATCGGACACTCTAATCCAGACCCCATACCTACGCCTATATTTATGCCGCCTGCACCGCGCGAAGAAGACTGTGTTCGCGTGTTTGACCCGCCCGAGGTATTTTATAAACGTGTTCTTGCCACCAAAGGCTTCACCACGGAGCAAAAATTGGAGGCAGCTTTAGCTTACGCGAATTGGATGGAGCGTCAGGGTCAGCCAATGGATGCAACAGAACTGCATGAATGGGCGATTGATCTCGCCAAAAACAGCCGGTCTCCCGAAACTGATGCTCTCAATGGGGAAAACAAGATGTCGTCAAATCTCCTCCGCGCAACGGCAGCACTGGGGATGCATCAGGCCCGAGTAGGGAATCCCTCGGTGGCTCTGCCAATTCTCCTATCCGCGCTGCAAGCTCGTCGAAGTGCAACGTCGCCATTACCTCAATTGGCGACTGGTAGCGCCAGGTGCGCTAACGGGACAACGGACAGCAACGGCGTGGTCCAGTGGCTCCACCGGGCACTGACTCCACCAACGTTCCCGCCGCCACCACCGTCAGGCGATGCACCGTTGGCGCCAAGGGATCATCTAACATGTGAAGACAGCGAATTGATGCTCTACATCGCGCAGATTTGGCCGTCTGCGACTGAAGCATTGGACTGGGCACGGCAAGGCGTAACAACCGCCAAGAATTGTTTACAATTTGACAAGGACAGCCAATCAAAAGCTGAACAATTACGTTGCCTGCAGTGCCTCGAAAAGGGCGCTGGAATGTGGAAACTAGGGCTGCACAACCAGATCACTGGCCAGACACAATCGAACAACTGGCTCGGTTGGCTCTGGCAAAGGCCGGATGGAAAGGAAAAAGAGATGGTACAAGAGATGAAGGATGTGGACGACTTGCTGAGACAAGCTCGAGAATGGAAGCCTGGATTTGGCGGAGCCAATCGCAACCTGGTGGCAGGTTCAACGCTAACGGCTTCCGGCTAACTTCATCAACTGTTGGCAGGGCCGCCCTAGTTCGTCATAGGACGGCGGTCGGCATGCGGCAAAAACTTGGAACCGCCGGCTTTAGATGCTGTGGCGGGAAATCCAGAAATGAAAGCAATTCGCGCTCTTCAAAAAGCCAAGACCACCCGGGTACGTTGCTTCCAATTCTCTACCTATCGCGCCAGCCTTTGCTACCACTCTTTATTTCCACAACGACATGGCGGAGTCTATTCTCGGCGGAGCTGCCAGCACCTTGGTACGCTTGCTCGAACATTGCTGCGGGTGCGCCAAACTGACATATGCAGACTGAAAAGGTAGGCGGAGGTGTTACCTCGGTTTTCAAGAGCGCGACTTCGGCCATCGTGAACAAATCCTCGGCAACAGGACACGCGTCGTCTTCCGCTTCTTATTCCCATTACTCTTCTGCTTCTCACTCCCATGTTTCTTCGGCTACCGCCGCAGCTGCTTCCTCGGTCCATCATGGTGGCAAGGTCCACCACGGACTGGCACGCGCCGCAAAGATTGGCGCAATCGTGGGCGCCATCTTGGGCGCTCTTCTGCTACTGGGTCTCCTGCTCTGCTGTTGCCTGCTTTTGAAGAAGCGACGGTCCAAGAAGCGCACCGCTGCCCTTCCCCAGCACAATGAAACGCACCAGCCCATGACCGAGTCCACGCATCATACTACCAAGCCCGCTAACACTCACCACACGGGAGTCGGCCACCACTCTGGCACCGGTCATCACGGCGCGGCTGCACCTCTAGCTGTCGGCGCCGCTGGCGCTGGAGCCGCAACAATGGCCCATCACCACCATGAAAATAAGGTTGCGGGCAACACCATGCCTACCTCTGGCAGTGGAATGACAACTCAGCAGCCCACGACGACCGGTCACTCCCTCATGCCTGGGACTCACGGCGACTCTACCACCACTGGGACTGCTGGTGGATTGATGCCTGGATCCCACACGACTACTGGCGGTATGATGCTCGGATCTCATTCTACTGGCGGTATGATGCCCGGATCTCATTCTACTGGTGGTATGATGCCCGGATCTCATGCTACTGGCGGCAGCATGATGCCCGGGTCTCATTCCACTACCGGCAACATGATGCCAGGAACTCACACCAACGCCGGCGGAATGATGCCAGGGACTTCTTCAGGCAACATGGCGCCCGGTGCTCACGTGCCTGGTACTCAGGGTGGCATGATGTCTGGCTCTCAGGGTGGTATGATGTCCGGTTCCAATGGCGGCATGATGTCAGACACTCAGGGCTCTTCGATGCTGCCTGGCACTCATTCGACTGGTCAAGGTACCCAACCAGGTGTCATCGGACGTGTAGTGAACACCGTCGCTGGACGACTTTGAACGGCTCAAAATGACCCATGGCAAGGATATGATTTTGAAGCGAGAGCTCGTCGTCGGGTAATGTAATCACCTAATTCGCTTTGTAGCATGCTTGTACAAATTGATACACACTTGGTATTACAGCTTGTGCAACTGTGGATGTTATGTGGTCCACCGAAATTATCGAATGCATCGTTTGTAAGCTACCATACGTGGCAAGGCAAGTTCAGGGAGGGAAATGTTTCATAATAGAAAACATGTGGCATTAAGCTACGGAATGTTAGCACGCGGACTCCACAAACGCCGGGTCATCGTTGCTTCGTCTGTTAAGAGGCAGAGCTAACGCCAACGCCGAGGAAATTCATATGCATGGCAATCCTTTTGCGGTGCTCCCACAGATGGTGTGCCACGAATGCTGGACATCGAGCTCTTCATCGCTGGGCACGTAGCCGCACCACGCCTTAACCGGCTGCCCGATCGACCTTCACCGTCCGTGTAACTCTTGAATATACCGGTCAAGTGAGGCTGGACAATATGAATAGCGAAGAAAACGGCGACAATAAGCATTTCGATTGCGCGTCCAGCAGGACAAGAGCGCGCACAACACGAGCCGACGCAAGAAGTCCTGAGTCGGCGCTACTCCACCCGTTCAGTAGTTGTTGCCATATCCGGATTGATCAACGCGCTTCGTCTGGGAGCGAAGCTGCCTGTACAACACAAAAAAAAGTCAGCATGTTACCATCCCCCCATATGCAGTGCCCGGAAAGGAGCCAGGGAGGCAGGCGTCTTACAAGACAGTGCAAACGAGGGCGGGTTGTACGGGAGAGCGAACTCACATTCCCGAGTGTTGGTTGTCACGCTTGGTACCCGCCTGAGCTCGATTGGTAGTAGGGGGTCGGCTGCGCCCGACCTTGTCGTCGTCATCGCCACCTGTCTGACCCTGCGTCTGCGAGGCCGAAGCCTGAGCATTTTTCTGATATTTGTAGACGGTCCAGTCGAAAACATAATCGTACTGAAAGCCTTCGCGCACGAACAAGTCGCGGAAAATCTTGCGCAGGTATGAGTAGTCGGGTTTATCGTCGAAACGTAGGCTGCGTGTGTAGTTCAGGTACATGGCAAACTCGGAGGGATAGCCACGACAGAGCACTTCGGTGGGCGTTGTCATTTTTTTCTCCATGATGCGGTCGTACTTTTGCTTCTTGGTAGCCGCCTTCAGTCCCTGCCAGGGCAAAGACCCACGGCAAAAGTAAAGCATGACGTACCCTAGCGACTCCATGTCGTCGCGACGAGACTGCTCTAAACAGACAGGTTAGCAGGCAGAAAACATGCACAGGTAATACTTTGACATACCGACGCCCAGGTGCGTGTTGATGCTGGCGTAGCGAGCCGTGCCGGTGAGGTTCTTGTTCTCGCGGTAGGGTATATGAAAGTGAGTCTTGGGGTCACGGTATTTCTTGGCGAGACCAAAATCGATCACGTTGACTTGATTTCCACGCTTGCCGATGCCCATGAGGAAGTTGTCCGGCTTGATGTCACGGTGGATAAAGCTCTTGGCGTGTATGTACTCGATGCGAGAGATGAGCTGATCGGCTAGCAAGAGGACTGTCTTGAGAGAGAACTTGCGGTTGCAAAAGTTGAAGAGGTCCTCAAGCGAAGGGCCGAGCAAATCAAGCACCATGGCGTTGTAGTCACATTCCGTTCCGAACCATCTGACAAAGGGAATCCCCACACCGCCGGCAAGAGACTTGTACACGCGTGCCTCATATTCCAATTGCGGATGCTTGGCCTTGACGCTTTCGAGCTTGATGGCAATTTCTTCGCCAGAGATGATGTTAGTGCCTGGCGAAGGTTAGGGCTTAGATCAAGCTGTGAGCAGAGCTACCGACCGAGGTAGATATCACCGAACGAACCGCTGCCTATCTTGCGGCCGATACGGTACTTGTTACCGACACGGAGATCCTGAGGGTTGGTCAGCATTATGTGAGGCAGTGCGTTAGGGACAGTAGGCGAAGATGCTCACCATGGTGGCCATGATTGGCGGAGAGTGATGTTGAAGGGGGAAATGTTGAGGAAGGGTAATGCTGAGTTTGTTCAATGGGGAAGGGGAGGCCCTGGGTGGGGGGCGGTGTGCGTTGGAGTGTGACAGCGAAGGAGGGAACAAGCGGTAAGAGAGGCAGTGCACGGGCCAGGCCATAGGGCGGCAAGCGAGGGGGGAAACATGCACGTGACTGTGATTGGGCATGAGGTCACGGGGACAAAGGATCTCTACGACGAGTACGGCAACGCAGGGAGTCTAATCGAAAAGATACTTGTACAAACTCGCTGCGACATGGCCTTCTCATTGTTTCTAATGGCCCCGTGAGGTTTTGCGGTGTGGATTGCGCGGGTCGTTCTTAAACTCCTCCGCTGTCATGTTTGGTCAGCTAGAAACGAATGCAAGTAGAGAAAAACGCACAATTCATCATTGCATTAGCCACAGAGTTGACCCCATAAAGAACCAAAGCGCCGGCAGCCATAAAGGGCCAGTATGGTTTTACTACGTGTGCGGCGTCAGCATGGAGCCTAGTTTCCCCTCTGAAAATCACGCACTGACTGGCGTGGGAAACTTCTTCCCCAGCATAGAGTGAGTAGGCGTCCCGTTAGGCATGTTGCGGGTGTGTGCTGGTCGTGCGACGTGTGTTGTCGTTGGAAGAGTGATCCTGGTGGTAATTTTCCGGGACCGAGCGCGGGGAAACTTCGGGCCATTCATCAACGGTACCCACGTCGCCTTGCAGACGCAAACATGGACTCTACCTCTACGGCACTTCAGGGCTGCGTCGCCTCGTTGCGCACCAGCATGCAGTTGCTGTCCTCAAGCATTTCCATTCTAGACTCTGGTGTCAACGATCACCCACGTCTTTGCCGCGTCCTCCACACCGAGAGACACTTTGAGCTGATTTCCGAACACGATCTCGAGGCCGCTCAGGCCTCCCTACGTTCTGAGATCACCCCAGAACTGATGGCGCTGTTATCGCGCGTTGAAGGTTACCTGGACAAGCTTGAACGGCGACAGCAATCACTAATTTCACATGCGGAATTGCAGGAAGGGCGCCTGGCGAGTCTATTGGGAAACAGTAAGAAGGCAGGCAACGGCGAGGAACAGGTGGGCAAGATGAATACGAACACGAAATTACAAATACAGCAATTTCGTGCCAAAAAAGGGCGGCTAACGTCGACGATCAGCCGCTTAGAGTTGGAAGCGGCGCATAGGCATCGTCAGCTGAGGAAGAGTATGGCGGCGTAAGAGAGTCATAAGCAGCTGTCATGCGTCGAATTATTCGTTACGGCGAAAGTTGTAAGTGAGGGCACTAGCGCGGCCAGGTGCGGTAATTTAGGGCCCCTGCTGATATCGGACCACCCCTTCGTCTGGGGAAATTTGAACGTGCGTTTTGGCTGGAACAGCTCCCAACTTCAACTCGGGCCAACAGCCTCGAGGGTCGTGCAGCACTGGCGACCAAATCTCGTTAGCAATAGACTGTAACAATGGACCCTTGAAAGCTCGTTAGTTTTTTCTTCTGGATGGTCTTTGTCCCGTTATCTGATAAATGACCTGGTGTAGTCATTCTTATGCGACATTGACTTTTCCCTAGACGATATACTCCATAGAGTCTGCCTTTTAGGTCACCTGGCAGGCCAGGGTCTCCCGCGCGGCCGCCACGGGGCCTCTTTGAGCAACGCCAGGGGCTTTCCTTTGCTCTCTATAAGGTTATAGCTCTGCTCACATCTATCACACTCAGCAGCAGGTTTTCTAGCATGGAGAAAGCTTCCAATGTTGAGAAAGGCCCACAATCTTCTTCTACCCGCGGAAAATGGAGCTTGGGCATCTTGAACGATCCCCATACAGATGAAGTGCCTGGTTCCGTCCTGCTTCTCTCCAAGGTCAGCCAGTACAATGAGCCCCTCGGCCTACGGAACGCGCCTGCTCGCACCTCAGCATCCAGTTTTCCTGACCCCTATCCGCCCTCTCGGTCGTCGTCTCGCCGCCGCGCTCCTCGCACTCCTGAGAAGAAACGTACGGCCGATGGCAAGATTGTTCTGGAGCCCCAGCCTGATGAGAGCCCCAATGATCCCCTTAATTGGCCCACGCTACGCCGAGATGCTGCCCTCATCTCCCTTGGTCTGTATTGCATGGTTGGTGGTGGCATGACTCCAATTCTGGCTGCCGGATTCCATGATGTTGCAAAAGCATTCAAGGTCAGCGTACCACACGTTGCCCTTACCACCGGGCTATATATGCTGGGGCTTGGCGTGGGCTCCGTTGTGTTGAGCCCGACGGCAATTCTGTTCGGCAAAAGACCTGTCTATCTCTGCTCTGCCGTCTGCTTTATCCTGGCTTCTGTTTGGTGCGCGTTAAGCCACAGCTTTGCCAGCCTCGTATGTGGACGCATCTTCATGGGTATTTCTGTGGCAGCGGTTGAGTGCCTGCCATCTGCCACCATTGCGGAAATATACTTTTTGCATGAAAAGGCCTATCGACTAGGTATCTATACTCTACTTCTTCTCGGCGGCAAGAATCTGGTGCCATTGGTCAGTGCTGTTGTCATCCAGAGTTTGGGCTGGCGTTGGGTCTTTTGGATCGTTGCCTGTATCGTTGGCTTGTGCCTTACTCTGCTGTTCTTATTCGTCCCTGAGACATTCTGGGACCGGACTCCAACTCCGCACGCAAAAAGGCGACATAGCCATCCTGTTTCACATGGGAACGGGCATTCCATCAGTTCAGCTGCTCCGAACGACCAAGGCCCACCAACAGAAATGGTTGTATCGCAGCATGAGAGGCATGCGCACTTCCAGGACGACACGGGAAAAGCCGAGTCCGAGGAGAATATTGCTACAGAGGAAAGCCATACCAATAACTTGGAAGAGGGAGATAACGCCGATGTGATACTAGACTCGTCCGCTGGCTCATCTGCCGTACCTTACACCGCTGATTTCCCTGCAAATGAAGTTGCGGCTTCACATGCGGTCCCATCTACACCAACTGGTCAGCAGGCATCCACGGTTTCGCCAGCTGCTCTCGAAGCCGGTGCTGCCTCTCCCGCCTCGCAGCAAAATTCGGGCCATGCCAACGCTTATACAAGGCATTTCTCTTCACAGCCGGCCAAAACTTTTTCACAACAGCTACGGCCCTTTGCTGGACGACTCAGCCATGATAGTTGGCTTCGTGTCGCCTTTCGGCCCTTTATACTCTTTGCATATCCCTCAATCCTCTGGAGCACGCTTGTCTACAGCTTGTCCGTTGGGTGGCTGATTGTGCTTTCAGAGAGCGTGTCGACCATATATCAGAGTAAGGAGACCTACCATTTCACGCGTTTGCAAACTGGACTAGTGTACATCTCGCCCTTTGTTGGAGGCGTTTTGGGTACGGCTGTAGCGGGCAAGCTGTCTGATCTTGTTGTGCGTGCGCTAGCTCGACGTAATGGTGGCATTTATGAGCCTGAGTATCGGCTCGTCATGGCAATTCCCATTGCTATCTTTACGACAGTCGGTTTGATGGGCTATGGGTGGGCTGCTGAGGAGCGTGATGCCTGGATTGCGCCCACGATATTCTTTGGTTGCATCTCCTTTGGCTGCTCTGTGGGTTCTACCACGGCCATTACCTTTGCTGTCGACTCTTACCGGCAATATGCAGGCGAAGCCCTCGTGACGTTGAACTTTTCCAAAAACGTCTTGCACGGTTTTGTCTTCAGCTTGTTCTTCAACAAGTGGCTTGACGCCGAAGGCTCGCGCGATGTCTTTATTGCCATTGGTGGCATTCAACTGGGTTGTTTACTCATGACCATACCAATGTACATCTTTGGAAAGCGTGCTCGCATGTGGACGGTGCGGCGGAATCTAATGGAGAAGTTTTGAGAAATCTAAAAACCAAGAGATGTAAAATGAGCTTGGTATATACATGATGACTATACGAATCACTTGGCAAATGCCCTTGTAGATGTGTTTTTTTGTTTTCCAGAGCCTGGTGTCAGTCTGTGAATCTTCTGAGACATGTCGACCCCTAATATGGTCCATGTACTACTGTATTCACATTTATCCACGCAGCTTTAATGCTTGTAAAAGAGCACTTACCGAGCACTTACTCAGCTCCAGAAGCCGATCCTTGGGCTTGAAATCACGAAAGCGAGTCATTTGCCCGGGATTTTTGCCGCTTTCCAGTGCGTTTTGTAGAGATGCTTCACATTCACATACGTTGGCTTTGCCATGCACCCGCCATTTTTGAATTCCAGAATTTGATTCGAGAAGGACGTACAGAGACCGAGATGCGAAACTCCATATGTTGCAGGAGCTGCAGGCATCCAATCCTTGACGTCTATCTTCTTGTTTGTAAACCTCAACACTTTGCCCCCAAATGAAGTCATTTGTTAAAATTCAACCCGGTTAACGCGTCGGGAAATAACAAGTACGGAGTGTTTAGAGATATGTTTTGAATAACAGTCAACTCCGTGAGAGTGGCATGTAAAGAAAGGAATCGTCGTGCTCTTGTGAAGACCGGCCAGGTTTCGGGGTAACCAGCGGAGGAAAATGACACTGCCACGGCGAATGGTAGGACTGGGGAGGTGCATAACATGGTGTGTTCTCCACGGGTTGGATTGGGTGTTTGATGTCTGGGAGAAGGCCGGAAGCGGGAGGATAAGGATGATGAAAGGAAGGGGGGACAAAGCGGTTATGTTCCAAAGATCTAGACTGTAATTTAGGCTGGAAATGTTGCCAAAGACTGGATCGTTCGTGTTGTTTCCTTGCAAATGTAGCCTTGAATATCCTCCTCATGCTTGAGCAGGGCTGACTGCAGGCATGTTTAAGGGTCGACTCTGGCTTCTAGCTGCCGAGAGTGCTTAGGTCGTTTGAGTATCATATTCCACTCAAACTTGGGCATAGCAAACTACCGGCTTTTCAGGTTTGGTCTTTTTTCCACCTCATACACAATGGATATGGTGGAGCCTTCAATAAAGCAGGCCCATCTCTGCATCCAGATCCATTTGTAAAGCCCATGTTCAAATTTACTGCATCAAACCAACTTTCAGATCGAGCCAAACCGTAATATTTGCAAAAACCTAGACTAATACACCTTCCTGAAATGTAAATGCCAAGACACGTTGCACCAGCCGGAAAAGACTTGGCATTATTTCATTATTAGCCTGGTATCAAAGTCAAGCAACGCATGACAGCACACACGGCGTTACTCACATGTATATCTTTGACATGGACGATCAAATGTACTCGACATAGGACAACATTGAGTCCGTGCATAGTGTGCCAAAGCATCCGGAAGAAGTGTGGGGAAAATTGGCCAACATGTCGCTGATCATTAGTCAAGACTTTACGCTATATCGCCTTCGCTCCGCGTATCTGAATAGGATACACGATGGGGTTGGCGAACGGTTGATTCATCTGGACGCTGGTATTCTCAACGAACCGGCGTTTCGTGCTACAGGATGGACGCCCGACCATGCAGCTATCAAGCGCTGCTACAGCCCGCCAATACCTTGTTCTGGCGCAGCAGAGTATTTTTCGCTTCCAAAGGTTCGGCGCTCGAGTGAATTGGACGGTGTTGCTGCGACTCCAGACGAGAATGGCCGCACAAACGTGGGCCGGTCAGCATTGGCAGAAAAGGAAAAGACAGGTGGGATGCAGAGTACCAAGGTAGAAGAGGATCTTAGTTCGGATGCGAGCGAGGAGAGCGACGAGGAAGAGGTAGGAAAGCTGGGGTCCGACAAGGTTGGTATACCAGAGACAAAGATAACCAGCCCCTCGTACAGACCGCGCACCAGTAGTCTAGGCGCTGCAGAACATATGCACGCCGCGAACGCCCAGATACCTTTTAGAGGCGGTCGACCGCGCCGAGACACGGCAACCAGCAGCGAAATGAGCAGCGAAAACGAAGGTGCGGTGCCGGATTTCAGAAGGAGATTGCCATTACGACCTCAGCTATCGGCTCTGCAGGCGGAGAAGATCACAGAAGAGCCAGGCGACGAAAGTGCGGTGGACTACGAGGACGAAGACGAAGACGTCGAGGTAGCCGAGGCTAGTGACCTTAGTGATGAGTTTGAGGGCGATGACATCGCCGTTCCCTCGCCCCAATTACCGATTGAGGGAGGTACGGGAGTGTCAGACGAGTCCAAAGATCTTGTCATTGTACCACCGGCCATCACGCCGGAAGACACCAAGGACAGCGCACCAAAAGGGTTGCCTAAGCTACCTAAACTTCCCCAAGGCCGAGTTTTACCCAAACCCCCTGCTGTCAGCCTACTTTCCGTCGCTTTCAAGGATAAAGGTGAAGGGAACTCTTCCAAGCCTTTTCAGAAATATGCCGGATTGTCTGGCCAGGGCGAGCCGCAGCCGTTGTGGATCAAGATCCATGCACCATTCTCTGACGTTGCACAGGAACCTATACAGGTGCCTCTACGGCGGACAAAGGATGCAGAGGGAGGCGTCCCAACTGTGGAAGAGCTAATTGGCCTGGCACTCTTCCGGTTCGACCAGGAAGGCTTCGAATTTACGTTGAAAAGCGGGAAAGTGGAGAGTTGGGAACTACGAATGGTAGAGGACGGTGATATCGACATGGATTTTCCCGCACTCAGTAGGCACCGGCCGGTGACGGATTTTACATCCAACAACAATCGACCACCCAACAGGCGGATGCGTGACAAGCCTTGGGACGAATTCGGCCTGGTGCATGCAAGTGGAGAATCAGACGAGGTGCAAAGCCAGCAGCCAACACCCCGTCCAGCGTCGACGACACAGACGCCGCCAGTGGCTCCAAGCATGGCGCCGAACCGCAACCCCATCACCGGCCCATTCTTCCCGCTCAAGCAGGCAGTGCAAAAATCATCGGCTTTGGATGCGCCGCAGGCCATAGAAGCCACGTCAACTCCGCGCATGGGCGCTGCCAAGACAGTTACGGTGCACTTTACAGATCCACAATCATTCAAGATCCAGCGAATCATGTTGGAGACGACAGCAGACACGTACATTGCCGAGCTGTTTGACATGGCCTGCGCCCGTCTTCGCCTGGACAAGGCACTTTATCTGTTCAAGGTTCGGGGCACGCAGACGGTGGCCCCTTCTGACCGAACTGTCGAAGCGCTTGGATCCAAGTTACATTTGGATCTATCTCGTAGGCGATTTGGAGCGGTGGGAGACTTTGGGCTGGGGCTTTCGGGCTCTCCAGGCTCAAGCTCGCCCAACGCTCCGCTGGAGTTGGTGCCTAACGCTCCATTCGGCAGAGACGGAAAGCGGCGTAAGGGCTTTGGAAACGTGGCAGGCGGCATTCTGCACCCACTCACACAACCGCGCGGCGAGATGAACGCCACCAATCCTTCCCTGCTCGAGTTGACTGGGCCCGGGAACGAGATTGGACGGAGGTATAATGTGCTGAGGAAGCAGCCATTGTCCTTTGCCGGTTCACACCCCCGAACCCTCATAATATCGCCCGAAATGATGCAGGTCCTACCGGCGGCGGACGACCATCCGGCGCGGGCGCAGGGTGGCCATGCCCCTAGTGGCGCTGTAGGCCGCAAGGTAACATATGTTCCAATGAACAGCATCATCGGCGTCAAGGTCAGCAGAAAGCATCCAAAGATGATACGTGTGCTCGTCTATCGAGAGCGCGAGACGAAGCGGTATGATTTTGAATGTTCCAGCCACGCAGAGGCCGAAACAATTGTTGGCGACATCAAAGTTGGCCTCGGGGAATATGGTGTTGGGGGTGATGACTAGATTCTGGCCATTTAACGACGGATGCAACATATATCTACCAGTTGACGTTCCTCCTGACGCGAGTGTTTCCTCCTCTGGACTGCTTCATTACCATAAAAAGCATGACGCTCGTTGCGAGACTGAGCGAGAACCAGGTGAAGATGTACTGCGTATGGTTATTCCGCAAATTGACCTCGGCCGGTCTTCCGATGGGAATGCCCTTGTCGATGCGGCGATAACCTTCGAGGAGGTCGGGAGACATGACCTCTTCCACCCATATTGGCTGTGCGTGGGCGTGATCTGCCATCTGTTTTACATCGGGAAAGTACCAGCTGCCCTCGTCGGGTTTGTTGGCGGGCGTGAACATGTTCTTCTTCCAAGGCGCCCGCAAAAGGCCCATTACCTGCACCTCTCCTTGTGGAAGGCCTTCTGGTCGGGCGGATTGCTGTGCTTTCTCCTTGGGTATCCATCCTCTACACACCAGAATGGTGCTGCCATCCTTGCGTTTCAATGGCGTGATGACCAAGTACCCGTTGTCGCCATCTCTAAGTCTGGGCCCGAGCAGCATCTCTCGGTCATGGCAATAGCGTCCCTTGGCAGTAACTATGCGGTAATCGAACTCATCGAGAGCAGTAGGGTCGACATGAGGTGGGAGCGGCAATGGCTCCCGTTGCAGTCGATGTTCGTACTTTGCGATGAGGTTCGTCTTCCATTCCAAACGCTTGACTTGCCAGCAACCAAGCGCAAAGGCAGTGACCGGAATGGCAGCGAGGAGTGTCAGGCCAAGAAGAGAGTGCTTTCTTCCAGAGCGAACAAGTGTGGGCGGATTGTCGACGATGGAGGTGAAGTTTGGGTTGTCTGCTGGATTACTTGTTGACTGATTCCTTAGCCCCGGACGTTTGAATGATAAACTGTCCCTACTACTTGGCCCAAAGGCCCGACGCAACAAAAGACGCGAGGCTTCCATGGTCCGATGAAGTGTCGTCGGCTAGCGGCTCCATATATGCGGGAGCGGGAACATAAGGTCCGGGCCGCCGGATGCGGGGGCGCCACATTGCAAGGGTCTCGAGGCAAATCCGACTTCTCGCATGTACCATGTTTTACAACGGAGACCTCAGATCGGGCATTTCCGCTGCCATTCAAGAGCGCAAAAGTGTTGTGTGTTTTGTGGATGACAGCTCGGATGAAGCACAACTGTGGGAGACTTCCTGGCTCCCACAAGTTGTTGACGATTCGAACGCTCAGAAATGCGTTCTATTGAAGTTGCAGGTGGGAAGCCAGGAAGCTCGGTTCCTCGAGGCGTTCCTGACCATTGAACATACCCCGATGCTGGTTACTATCCTGAATGGTAAGGTTCTTGGTGAGCTGCATAGTGGCATTTCTCAGGATGAGTTTAAAAATCAACTTTGCGCCATGCTGGGGCCGGAAGAAGGCCTGCTATCGCAGCAAGAAGGGACCGCAGAACAGGTAGAGGTGCAGCAGGCAGCGACCGCCGAACAAGCAGACGCAGACTCTGCAAGCACAGCAACAGGTGTAAATGGCCTCTTCCCAGAACGCGCGCAGCGTATGGCTGCGGAGAAGGCTGCGCGTGAAGCTGCCGAGAAAGCGCCACTCGAAAAGCGCCAAGCCGCGCGAAAAGGAGAACCCAAATTGGCCTCTGCTCGCATAAGCAATGATAGCGCGCGCGAGACGTGGATAACCGAGCAGAAGAAGGCGAAGGAAGAGAACAAACGTGCGCGGGCGCGAATCCTAGCTCAGATTCAATCCGACAAAGCTGACCGTCGCGCAAAAGCGGAAGCCGTCAAGAACACAGTTGCTCCCTCGACACTGAAGTCGAAGGTTCCACAACTACCCACAACGATGGGGAGCAGTTGCAGCCTCCAGGTGCGCCTCTTCGATGGGTCATCCATTCGCAAGAACTTCTCTAGTTCGTCACAGATCGATCCAGATGTGCGGAGCTGGATTGCAGAGCTTACCTCGCAGAATGGAGTCGACTCCAAAGTGGCTTATACATTCAGACAAATCCGCACTCCACTTCCAGCACGCGATATCGATACCGGCGAAGAGCGTAAAACCCTGGCAGACATCGGCTTAACGCCATCTGCAACGTTAATCATGGTCCCCATAGCAAGTGCGGTTGGTGCCTATCCTTCGCCCTCGGGGGCAGTGGGCATTCTTGGCGCATTAGGTGGGTTGGCGAGGTCGCTCTGGGAGAGTATGCCCAGTTTTACAAACCCTCGAGCGGCTACAGCAGGGACGGCTGCTACGGCAAACGATGGAGAAGCTTCAAAGATCACGACAAAACAGGGTGCAAATGGTGACGACAGGCCAGCCGAGTTCTATAACGGAAACTCATCGGCTACGCAGGGAAGAAACGATGACGACGACGATGAGACCAAGTAGAGCAAGATAGCGGTGCCCGATTAACCCTCGATGATTCAATTGTGTATGGAGTACAACTGGTATCAATCCTGCCTTTGTCTGGTTCGTTTGTTCCCATGGCTGCAAAACCTGGGTCGATTTCTGGTGGACACAACTGTTTCTACTGCATCAAAAAGATTGATGCAAGTTGGCGTGCCTCGAGGCTAGGTATTAGAACACAGTATGTGCGTTCGACAAACTTTCTAGAACTTAGTACACGGCAGAATCGAAAAGAAAAAGGTTGCTACATGAAGATCAAGATGCAGCCACGGGCTTCTTGTCATCTGTGGGCTGCTGGATACGGGCCATCATCTCTTCCTTCGTAATTAGGTGATCGATGCGCTCCAACAGGCCTAGGAGAGCCTTCATGTTGGCCGACCATTCATTGAGCACCTCATCAGCGTCTCGCTTCGCCTCGAAACTGACAACCTGCTCTGGCCGATTAATGCGGGCGTAAATTGTTTTGTTGGTAACGAGATCAGAGATGTACTTCTCCGTCTCAGCCGCCGACAGATCCAGCAGCGCCGTCAGCCGCGGAAATGTGATGCGCGTGTAGTACTTTGCGATGACGCGCACGTTGTGCTCGATGACGCGCTTGCGGAGGTCAAGCCAGCGCTGGTGCGCTTTGTCATCCTTGGCGCCCTTTCCACCCTTGGCTTCACTTTCCTGCGCCGAAAACACATCGGTGCTGGTCAGATGAGCGCCAAAGTTGGACTCAATCGACGGCCAGCGCATGAGTTCAGGCTGTGTGAAGAGCTTTAGCAACTGGCCATCCTTGGGACACATCGTGCCGATGCGACTGTCTTGGGCCACGCGGTGCAGCAGATCCGACTGTTCGTTGTCGTACGGCGCCAACAGCACGTAGTAGATTATGCGCTGCAGCGTCTGCCGGCACTCGTCTGCGTCGTCCTCCACGGCATCGGTATCGAGCAGCTGGCGGTAGTCTTTGCAGGCGTCAAGGTATTTGCTGTCGTGCTTGGCCAGTGCGATCTGCTGGCCGTAGTAGCGGAGCTTTAGACCCGTCACGTCGTCATCGGCCTCAACCGTCTCGCCGACTTCGGTGCCTGCGTTCTTCCGCGCCTTTTCCTCGCGCTGCTCCTTCTGCTTCTGCGCCTCTTCGGCCGACAGCTTCGGCTTTCGTGCAAAGTACCTTGTGTTGATCTTGCGGCCGAGGATGGCGGCCTGCGTCCAGTCATCGTTCTCGATGCACAGCTCGACCTGATCCAGGATGAAGCCCGTCTTTTCTCGCCGGCTCATTGACCCAAACGTCTCGACTTGCAGCTCACACAGAACATCGGCTGCGGCCTTGATGTCGCCCTGCTGCTTCCTCATGTCTGCCAGAACGCGCGTCACCCGCGCCCTCTCAACCTCAACGAAGATCTAATGGCTGTCAGCCCACTTCCATACTACCCACCCGGCTCCACATTTACCTTGCCCTCGGTCACCGTCCGCAGCGTCTCAATCACGCTGGTCTTGACCTCGACATTCGGCGTGTCGTCCAGGAAGCCAATAACAGTCTGTACCATCTTCGTAATGGCCTGTTTGAGCTGCGAATGCTTCTTGCTGAGCAGCTGCACCTGTTCGTTCAGCAGGTCCCAGTCGCCTGCATCTTTGCATATTGTCACTATCTCAACCAGCAATCTGCTGGTCGACGGGAGGTCCGACGCCTGGCGAGTCTGCTTCTCCAGCGCCAGCAGTTTGTCGACGGCCGCCGACGTCTGGCCCAGCGCCGCCACCGACCGCGCCTCCGGGAGGACAGCGTCAACCTCCTTGGTATAGTCCCGGATTGCCTTGATGATCGATCCGTCTGCCATGCTGAAAGTGGCTTCCACGCAAGCGCTTGGAAGTGAGGTGGCGCCCGACCTAACCCTACGAAGTCTGTAACGGAAATATTCCGAACAATCATGTGTGACCGACGTCACCCTCCAGCCGTTGGAAGATAGCGGCAGATGGCCAATGCGATTGGCACAAACCTACCGTCCAGTCAGCTTCGTCGCATTCGAGCCACCACCTTTGCGAGAACTTTCGCATGCCAACATAAACCTCTTCGCGCCTTTGGGGCCAGTGTATCGCCTAGGAAGGCGGAGAGCATATCCAAAAGTGTCGCCTCGAAACCACAATGCACAAGGAAATATACGACTGAAAATGTGATAAAAGATGCGGAAAAGGACTGGGGTGAACGGGTAGAAGTGGTCTTTTCCAGCGAGATTGACGAGAACTTGGCCCGGGCATTGAGGGAGGCCCAGTCGAGTGACTTGACCGACGAGAAAATAATCGCGCAAACACGAGAAGAGGAGCAAGAGAGGAGCAAGAAAACCTTGCGGGCCGCGTGGAAGAAGTTACATCGACTTGGAACAGATTCTCAAATCGCTTTGCCAAGAGATTCCTTCCAGAGTCCTTCTGAGGAGCTTTTAAGCCGTACAGCACCAGCACACATAAGGGACGCTGCTCACAGAGCTCTTGGCGGCACTGGGTTACCCTACAGTGCTTCCACTCCGGTGATTGGCAGGACCATGCAGCAGAAACCAATTCCCTTAACCGCGACACAGTCCCATATGAGTCCCATAGAGGGCGACATATTCCTAGCCACAATCATGCCCCCAGTGTACGCCTCTGTGTTGACCGCCTTGGCTGACACACGACGGAGGTTAGGGAGCTCGTGGGGAGAGGGTCTGGTTGCTAAAGCATTGGCGGGTAAGCTGCGCATTCTGGACGCTGGCGGTGGTGGTACTGGCGTTTTTGCCGTTCGTGAAATCCTACGTGCTGAGTGGGAACGAATGCGTGATAATGGCTCTGCCATGTCCGCCGGTGCCCACCCCATGGGCCATGCTACAGTCGTGGCGGGTTCAAAAGCCCTGCGTAGCCGCGCAAGCCATCTTTTAGAAAACACGGCCTTTATACCCCATCTTCCTCTGAACACGACCAACTCACCGATAAAGAGCCAATTTGATATAATCGTTGCGCCACATACGCTGTGGCCGCTTGAAGCCGAGTATCTTCGCAAGCGTCACGTCATCAACTTGTGGTCTTTGTTGAACCCGCAAGGTGGTCTCCTTGTTCTGCTCGAGAAAGGCGTAAACCGCGGATTCGAGTGTGTAGCCGGTGCTCGAGACGAGCTCCTGGAAAAGCGAATTTCATCAGATGCAACAAATGAAGACGTAAATGCGAAGCCTGCGGTCAAACCTGAAGATAAACTTGGCAGTCCTACAAAGTGGAATGAGCCGGGAATGATTGTGGGCCCTTGCACAAACCACGCCAGTTGCCCCATGTACTCTCACAAAGGGCTGGTCAAAGGCCGAAAAGACATATGCCACTTCCAGGCAAGGTACACCAGGCCAAACTATCTCCAGCGGGTGCTGAACGCTTCTGCCAAGAATTGGGAGGATGTCAAGTTCTCTTACCTAGCCGCCATGCGAGGCCTAGATTTGCGACAGTCGACCGCCAAAGGTCAGGCTGCAGCTGTCGAACAGGGGCCAAAGGCAACTGATCGAGCCTTTGCAGGCTTTGAGGGTCAGCCTTCTCTCCCGCATTCGCTCAATCTTCCACGAGCCATTCGGCCCCCTCTGATAAAAATGCGCCATGCCATTATCGATCTCTGCACACCATCTGGTACATTCGAAAGATGGATTGTACCAAAATCGCAGAGGTGGGCTTATCGCGCTGCACGCAAAGCAGAATGGGGTCAGCTTTGGGCTTACGGTGCTCAGACTCGCACTCCTGGTCGAATTCAGGTAGTGAACAAGCACGTCCGTAGACGTGAGCAAGCAGAAAATCAAGAAAACCAAAGGACGGGCAAAGAGGCAAGGGATGTTCAGCCTCGAGACCTGTTTGACGTCGACGAAACCGGTTACCTTGTGAGGGATTCCTAGCTTACGACGACTTTTGCGTGTAAGATCATGTGAACAGTAGATAAAACTAAAGAACTTTGAGCTGAGGGAAGATACTTTCTCCGGAACCAGACCACCGGGTAGTCGGCTTATACGATATACCAGTGTTTCCAAGGACGAACAAGATAGACTCCAAGCACAGTGATGCTCGATCAAACAAGATGACTGCTTGGTTTTAGACGATGGGACTTCAATTTTAGGTACTGTTAAAATGGCACTTAGCATGGAGAACGTGCGCCTTAACTGTTTGTTTGTTCTTTGGGTGACGTCTGGAGTCGCCTGGGCTTGTGACTTGTGGTGGGGCATTCTGTACAAAGAAGGTTTAGCGAGTGCCAAGACCCTTCCACCGCCAATTCTCAACACCTCCAGGCACCGCAACACTGACACGAACTCGTCGCAACAATGAGTACGGACACTGCGATGTGCAAAGGAGAAACTAATGCAATGTAGCGAAGGGAACGTCCAGCTTTGGCAAACGCCATAACAAAACGCACGTCCTGTGCCGCCGCTGCGGTAAGCGTGCTCAGCCTACGCCAGCAAAGCGACCGCTGATAGGTCTTAGGAAACCGTTCATACCACGTCCAGAAGAAGACCTGCGCGAACTGCGGCTATCCCAGCGCCAGCATCCGCAAGTGTATGCATTTTTAGCCTTGATTTACTCGGAACATTGGCTAATGGATTTACGCAACAGACAACTGGGGCGAAAAGGCCAAGCGCAGAAAGACGACGGGCACCGGCCGCATGCGATCTCTGAAGTTGGTGCCACGAAAATTCAAGAATGGGTTTCGCACGGGAGCGCCGAAGAATGCTCGTGGACCGGCCAGCAACCAGTAGATGTCGATAGCGAAAGCTGAGGCCTACGGTCCTCTTACGATTTTTCTATCCATGGCTGGGGTTATAGCCGCACCGAGGTGGGCGGTTGTTGAATGTACACGGCAGGCGCTCGGTCAATACGCAAAGAGTTCTGTCTCATTTACATCTTCTACATCATGCACACCGGCCAGGCGACTGGCTAAACGCTCCACTAATGCGATGCCCTCGTCAAGAGGCCGAGTGTTTGTGATGCCCTCTGCTACTAAGCTGGTGGTAAGCCTACCATCAAGTCCGCAGGCTTGGATGCGGGAGAACCAGCGCAAGTCGGTGGAGACGTTGAGACCGATGCCGTGACTTGAGATATGACGCCTGAGATGCAGGCCAAGAGCACAAATCTTTTTGGTTTCGCTTCCTTCACATCGGATCCAGACGCCCGGATGGTTTGGCAGACGCGTGGGCTGTATGTTCCTATGTCGCGCACACGTTTCCATGGCCGTCTCTTCAAGCATTCGCACGTAGTCGCGTGATGCGAGACGCAGTCGTCTTAGATCCAAGATTGGATAGGCCACTAACTGGCCTGGCCCGTGGAACGTTGTCTGTCCGCCTCTTGCCGCTTCGTAGAATTCAGCTTGCTCTCCTCCATAACTTGCGCTGGTGAGATAGGCCTGTTGTTTGGCCGAAACGGTGCCAATTTCACGGCGCCCGCAGGTGTAGACAGGATGAAACTCAGCCGTCAGGACCGTCGGCGGAACTGGCGGTGAGTGCAAAGGGTCGGCTTTATGAGCCAACATGGCGCCAACAAGGCGCTGTTGCAGCTCATTTGCGTGGGCATAACTTGTTAATCCCAAATGTGCGTGTCGTAACATCTTCCTCGCGCAAAACAATCTGCCGCGCAAGTTGCGGCGCTACCTGCCACACGACCAGCCGCAGCAATGGCCCGCGAAGGCAGCTCAATAATGATGCCAGAAAGTAAGCAAAACGACTGATGTCCTTCTTCTCCAATCTAATGTCTTGTTGTAGACGCGACAGTGCACAAGAAGCCGCTGCATCGGCCGCCGATAGCCAACCCGTATGGACCGGACAAGGTGATATATGTTTCATCACGCACACCATTCATGTCTGCCGTGAAGAGGGTGGAGAAGCTGCTCGACACAAGCCACAACCAAGCTATTCAAAAATCGAGGAAGCGAAAGCTAGAGGATATGGCCAACGACGGCCCCCCTAACGAAAAAGTCACACTCAGAGGAACAGGAAAAGCTATAACACGTGTTTTGGACCTTGCACTTTGGTTTCAAGTACGAGGGGGACAGTACAAGACTCAGTTGAAGACAGATAGCATTGCTACCACTGACCGCCTGGAAAAGACTGGAAGTGATGAGGATGCAGAAGGGGGAGAAACAAAGCACCGGAATGTCAGCGTTCTCATACTAATTGTGTCTCTGAGATGATGTAATCTCACTCAGCACGCAGCCAATTACCGGATGGTTTGATAGATTCAGCTGCAACAGATAATTAGATGTATACGAGATTAGAACCGTTCATTCTATCAGCCAATCATGTGCCGGCATGATAGCCTTAGTTGACTTACCCCGCAATACGTGGGATGGATTCTGCGAAACCACCACCTCCACGCATGTGCAGACAAAATGCAGCGAATAGAAGCTCGTGCTGAGGATCAAAACCAGGCGCTACCTACCGGCTTTGCCTCTTCCGGGGCCACACCTCACGCGCAGAGTTTTGAAGAGATTTATGGCGTACCGGAGAATTTCCTGGAAATTGAGGTGCGTCCGAACAGTTGGCCTTGGTGCAAATACTGACGAGCCAGGTAACGGACCCTATCACCATACAGCCCACCCCTTCGGCCAGTTCGCGCTACACCACCTTCCTCATTCGCCTTTCTACCAACATTCCCGCCTTCAAATTGCGCCGTTCCGAAGTGAGACGCCGCTACAGCGACTTTGAAGTCTTCCGAGACCTGCTGGAGCGGGAATCTGTACGCGTCAGCATTCCGCCGCTGCCTGGCAAGGTTTATCTGAATCGTTTCGACGATGCCGTGATTGAAGAGCGGCGGCAAGGGCTCGAACGATTCCTCAAGATTGTCGTCGGCCATCCGTTGCTGCAGACCGGCAGTCGCGTGCTCGGCTCTTTTGTCCAGGACCCCAACTGGGACCGGCACGCCTGGTAGAAGGCCTGTACACCCGGCTCAGAGGGACCAAAGTACTGAGGGGGAGGGGGCTGGTGATCCTATGTAGGATCCAACGACCTAATGCAATCCACCAATATCTTGTTTCCTGTTCATCCCGGTACATTCGCGAATACACAGCAACGAGACTTTTCGCAAATGTCATCCCAAAGTGTCAACTGTCATCCCATGTGGTTGGTTTCGTGGTGGGTCGACAGACGTCAGGCAAGGTTCGGGCCGTTAGCATCGCTTCGGGCCGCGCCGGTGAACCGACTTCAGGGCAAGATACATGCTCCCGACTACCTAGTAAAGTCACAAGAAGCTACCAGCGGCATGTACAAAACTAGCCATCCAGATGAGGCAGACCGTAACAATGAGCGCAACGAGTACATACCCTCTTTCATAGCCAAAAAGCCCTTTTATGTGGACGACGCTACACAATCGCAAGATGACTATCTCGAGCACCAGCGCCTGCAATCGCAGAAGAATCACGATCCAATCGCTACATCAGCATGGTACCAGCGGGGAGTCTCAACTGGTACAAAAGCCACAAAGTTCCGCAAAGGCGCGTGCGAGAACTGCGGCGCTATGGGCCACAAGGAGAAGGATTGCCTGCAGCGCAAGCGGAAAAGGGGCGCCAGGTGGACAGGCCGTGACATAGCTGAAGATCGCGAGGCTCAGAACGTCAATCTTGGGTGGAATGCCAAACGAGATAGGTGGAACGGGTTCGAGGCGAGTGATTACCAAGACATTGTGGGAGGCCTGAATGTCGCCAACGAGGAAGAGGCTGGCGACAAATATGAGGCAAACGATACAGACGTCGGTAGGCAGAAAGCAGCGGCTTCCACACGAGCTCTTCGTCTGAGGGAGGACACTGCCAAGTATCTTCTCAACCTGGATGCGGATGGGGAAGATTATGACCCAAAAACACGCTCTATGGCCGACAAACCCGCAAACGAGTCCCTTGCAGACGAGGGCTTCCAACGGGAGTCAGGCGACGCGGCCGAGTTTGAGCGGGCGCAACGTTACGCATGGGAAACCCAAAAGCGCGATGACGCGGACACGATACACTTACAAGCCAATCCCACCGAAGCACAAATCAAACGCAAGCGGAAAGCAGACGAGGATCTCCGAAAAGCAGCGGAGAAGAAAAAGGCGTTGATAGATAAATACGGTGATCAGTCCGCTGTGCGGGCGAAACCAACTGCCATACCGGCAAGTAATGACGTGTTTGTCGAATACGATGAGCATGGCCGGATCAAGGGACAAAAGGAAGCTGTCCAAAAGTCAATGTACCCGCAGGATGTACTGATCAATAATCACACTGCAGTGTGGGGATCTTGGTGGAAGGACTTTAAGTGGGGCTACAAATGCTGCCATAGCATTGTCAAGAACTCGTTTTGTACGGGTGAAACTGGGAAATTGGCCTTAGCCGAGGCTGAAGAGTTTTCTAGGCTAGATAGAGCTTTGGGTGATGAGGATGATCAGGAGGAGCGAAAGCAGGTGTAAATTTGATGTCAAAAAATGACCCCTAATTCGATCAATGATGATGTCAACGGAAGCAAACGTGCACATGAAAAGACGGTGAAGCTTGGCAAGGCGTCATAATACAAGCAACCACTTTCAATCAAAAACAAAGCTTGTCATATCCATCAATCGTAGATACATTATTCTATCGTTCAGCCCCTCGTTCCAACGCCACCATTTCATCCTCCCCGAACCCATCAAATACACTATCCGTCTCCCTCCTCGTCCCCTTGGGGAGAAGACTCACCCTACTGTGCCTCTTCCCCGAAGAAACGTTTGCAGTTATCCCCTTTAGCGGGACTCGATGCTCCTGTGCAGTCTGATGAGTGACAGCTTGCTGAACGTGATCAACCGTCGACTCTTCCGCGGTAGACAGGAACGAAGCTTCCGCTTGAGTAGCCTCTTCCGACTCCCGCAAAGCATCCCGGTCGCCGTGCGGAGGATTGACACCCATGGCAAGCATTAGGTTCTTCCTCATAGCCTCAGCCTGGTGGATTTGGGCATCCTTCTTTTCGCAGAGTTTGTTCAGTTTGTGCACAAGAATCCTCTCTTTCTCAAGACTGTGTTTACACGTCTCCAGCTCCACCTCCTTGTTGTCGAGCGCGTCTTGGGCATTTTCCACTTCCCGTTCCAAGACGAGAATTTCTTGCTCTTGCTCTGCATGCAGACCTTTTGCTCTAGAAAGCTGTTCGTTGAGGGAGGAAACCTTTTGCTTGACAGCCTCTAAGGCTTCAGTAAGACGCACATTCGCTTCGCCGAGCGACATAACCTCGTCCTCTGCGCGTTGGCGAGATGAGGCTTCCTCTTTACAGTTCCTTTGCGAGACTTGGAGTTGTTGCTCGAGGGTGAGGCGCTTGACAGCTTCTGCGTTTGTCACCTCTTCACACTGCACAACAGCGTTTTGTAGACTTGCTTTTAGCTCAGAAATTGCCTGGTCCTTCTCTGACATTTGCACGCGCAGTGAAGAAAGCTCCTTTTCTAGCTTTTGGCGAACTGCCACTTGGTCCTGATACACACTGTCGTTGTGTGCGGTTCGTTCGCTGAGTTCTTTGCGCAGCTCAGCAGCGGCGTGTAACGCTTCGTCCAAGTCATCTTGGTGTTTTGCTGCAAAAGCAGCCTGGTGAAGCTCTGCGGCTTCTATCTCATCGCGGAGCTCATCGAGTTGGCGTTGGTGCTCTTGCTTCATAGCATCGTTTGCATGGGCAAGTACTTCGCATTCTTGTTTAGCGATAGAGAGGTCATTTGCTTGTTTTTCATTCTCCATACCAAGCCTGACGATATCAGCCTTATAGGTAGCGCATTCGCTCTCTAACTGCTTTATGATAGATTGGAGTTGCTCGTGGGCCACTTGCAGTTGTCGATATCGATCTCTTTCCTGGCGTAGGGGCTCTTCGACACTTTCACACCGTTTCTCGAGATCGTAGCATGCTTGTGCGAACATGCTGGTCAACACCTCCTGTTTCTTTTGTGCTTCAGATGTGACGTAGTTATGAAGTGCTACACGCCAGTCTTGGGCTTCTCCCTCTTCCACCTGGACTGTCACTTTCCGAGCCTCATAATGTGTTCTTGGGTGCTCACAGCGAACTTCTTTTCCCGTGGAGGTGTGCAGCTGCAGCAGGAGGAGACCATCAGTAGTAATTTGCTGATGAGTTAACATGCTTGTCAGTAGCAAGTTAACTAGACTGTGAACTGTGGCATTTCGGCTGCAGGTGAGAGCAGGGACGCAAGCCGCATTGGCGACCAAGGAAGGTTCGCCTATACGTGACAATTTCTCGCGAAATGCCGGGTTTGCTGAAATATTTACGATTGCTTGGGCAATAGCCTTGTTTGGGCAACTGTTCAAAAACGACAATGCCTGGCTGATAGCTTCCAACGTTACAAGCCCATCGACTGTCAATATTTTATTCAGAGAGTCGTCGAGCAAATCAACGACGGCCTGCACATCGCTCGATGCGGCAACGCAACGAGTCCAGGCCCCCAGATGACTATGGATATATGCTTCCGTCAGAACCGCCGTAGACTTGATCAAATTGGACATGTGTTGAAAAATACCGGTGTGCAGCCTATCTGTCTGACACAGATGCGAGACAAAAGCGCACATTTGAAGGCACAAAAGCGAATCAGAGCCGCAAGCCAGTGCTTTCTGCTGCAGCTTTTGTACAATATGCTGGTTTTCGGCACACCAAGCAGATTTAATGTCGCTCGGAATAGCCTCCACAAGTTCGCATGCGAGTCCCAAAGCCGTCATACAGTTATGGATGGATTCCTGAGATTGGCAAGCCCACATGGTTTGCAAAACTAGTAGCTTGATGGTTTTCGGTGCATGTCTGTGGCTTGAAAAATATTTTTCCATTCCACTGAAGTCCCACTTGGTGTTTCTGATTGAAGAGTCCATGTTCCTGAACACTTGAGCAATGATTTTCATAATAGCCAAGCAGTACAATGTTAACAACTGGTTACCAGAAACCACTACTGGCTGAGACGCATTGGTGCGGACAATGTGGAATAGCTTCTCCTCTATACTGTTGAGCATATCTTCCGGCAGGATGCCGAGAAGTTGTGAAGCCGTCCCTTTCAAGATGCTCCAGACCGGTTGTAAAGTGGCCATGGATGGTGAACGCGATGCGTCATTTACCAAATTTACAAACACTGTCTGGACATCTGCTGGAAGGCTGTAGCCATCGGGTAGTGGATGAGCCAGGATGGCAGCTGTAGCTGCGGAGTATCTGGGATCTGCTTCTTCGGAATGAACTGCCTGTGCAACGATGTCATGAAGGAGGCTTTTCTCAAGCCTCAGCAAGGTATCACGAACTACGACATTGCGTGCTACTGTTGTTAATATATTGGTTGGTTCCAATGCGTTTGACTTACCAAGTCGGGTAATTATATCCAGGACATACGGCCATTGCCGCAATGCCTCCAACACACGAATGGAAAGATGTCCGATGCGACATTTTCTAAGTTGCATGCATTTTGCGACGTCTGCGTCAGAGCATTTAGACAGAATAAGATCTCTCAAAGTCTGCCGAACATCAATACAAATTCTGAATCGTTTGCAGAAAGTTTATACCTTGAGCTGCGTAGGGTAAGGGCAGTCCACAATTCGATCAATCTCTGCAAGCAGCAACTCACAAGCCATGATGGAGTGTGCTGAGTTCTGCGACCACCTCGTCGGCGGCGATTAAGCACCGCGACTGGACGCGGCAGTGACGCGACGGTTGTCAGGGGCAACGGGCTGAGCCAGCAGTCCCCGCATCGGTATCGGTATCGGTATGCGGGAGTAGGAATCTTCTTCTCAGGGATATTTGTCTGCTAGCCGACATCCATGAGACAATGAGACTTCACAGCCTTCCTCGAACACTCTTTCGTCCTGTGCGACCAAATTTGCGAGGTCGCTGGCAGTCAACGTTCAAACAAGCTCCACCTCAGCAACAACTTTGGAATAATGGAAGGGTTTTGCTCTTTGCAGGATTTTCCAGTGCCTTAGCATATGCCTTTGGAGTTAGCGACATATCCTCCCATCTGAAGCATGCTCCAGCCTCTAAGCCCGTATATGCTAGTGAATCCGAGCAGGAGAAAGCGCTTAGAGAGCTGCGCGATGCCTTGGGCGAGGACGCCGTAAGTACAGACGCCGATGACGCCCACCATCATAGTTACTCGGAATGGAACAGTATCAACATCGATGGTCTTCCTCTTGCCGTAGTGTACCCCAAAAGCACCGAAGAAGTCAGTCGTATTGCCCAGATCTGCCACAAGCACAAAGTTCCCATGATCCCCTACTCCGGGGGTTCATCACTCGAAGCCCACTTCTCTGCTCCGTTTGGTGGCATCTGCGTCGATTTTTGTTTCATGGACAAAATCTTGGAAGTCCGGCCTGACGATCTTGATTTAACTTGTCAACCAGCTGTTGGGTGGATGGCTTTGAATGAGAAGATTGCTCACACCGGGCTCTTTTTCCCCGTTGATCCAGGTCCTACAGCCATGATTGGGGGAATGATTGGCACCTCTTGCTCGGGCACTAACGCTGTACGCTATGGAACGATGAAAGATTGGGTTGTAAACATGACCGTTGTTCTCGCAGACGGCAGCGTAATTAAAACCAGACGGCGTCCTCGAAAGACATCTGCCGGCTATAACCTTACCGGACTCTTTGTGGGCTCTGAAGGCACTTTGGGCATGGTCACCGAGATCACGCTCAAACTGGCCGTTATTCCAGAAGAAACTTCGGTGGCTGTTGTTGATTTCCCCGATATTCGCTCCGCTGCAGCTACCGCCATGTCTGTCATACGTTCTGGAATACCAGTAGGGGCCATGGAGATCATGGACGACGTTCAAATGGCAGTCGTCAACAAGGCGGGGAGCACATATAAGAAGTGGAAGGAGTTGCCCACTTTGTTCTTTAAATTCAGTGGCACCCCAGGTGCCGTGAGGGAACATATGCAGCTCGTCAGGAAGATGGCTGAGCGGAACGGTGCTGGGGAATTTCAATGCACCACCGACCCGGAAAAGCAAAAGGCACTGTGGAGTGCGAGAAAGGAAAGTCTATGGAGTATGTTGGCTTTGAAGCGCGAAGGAGATTATGTGTGGACCACCGATGTGGCCGTGCCCGTTTCCAAACTGGCGGACCTGCTCGAAGTGTCCAAGAAGGATCTAGACGAGCTCGGTCTCTTCGCCTCTGCGCTCGGCCACATTGGAGACGGCAACTTCCACGAGAGCGTTCTGTATAACCGTCAAGACCCTGTTGAGCACCAGAAAGTAGAAGAGTGCTTAAAGAGAATCGTTGATCGAGCGTTGGCAATGGAAGGCACTTGCACGGGCGAACATGGAATTGGCCTGGGCAAAAAGCAAAGCTTACTGAAGGAACTCGGCCCAGACGTTGTCGACATCATGAAGAAGGTCAAGCTCGCGTTGGACCCGCTTGGGCTTATGAATCCCGGGAAGATATTCGATCTCTAAACTTGTACAAGAGTCCTTATGATTAATGCCAACGCCGTTCATTGTCCGTAGCTCCTGATCAAGCGATTCATGATGCTCACGGCTCCGGCTTTATAATGGCCTCCGAATAGCGAGTAGTGGTTGAGGTGGTGGTACAACTCATACAACGAGACGCGATCATCATACTCTTTGACCGGCTCGGTCTTGGGCAAAAGCTTATGATATTCCCTCAAGAAGCTTCCGCCAAAGCCTCCAAACATCTTCATGATGCCAAGCTCAAACTCGGAATGAGCATACACGGCCGAGCTGTCAAAAATGAGGTCTTCAGGTTGAGACATGCCAGGTAGTTTGCCAACCCCGGCATTTCCCGACCAGAGATCACCATGAACGACAACCGGAGTAACAGGTTTGCCATTATTCAGATGACCGTCTCCGATCAGACGAGGAATCACGACATCGCACGTCTGTTCTACTAACAGTTCAAGCTGTTTGTCCGCCCCGTGGGCCTTTTGACAGCGGGCAAGGATGAAGCGTAGTCTTCGATTGGCATAAAAGGTTGCCCAGGATGATTCATAACTGTTGTCTTGCGGTGTGTCACCGCAGCAGGTTGTGGCAGGAAACCCAAATTGGGGCTTATCATAACCATCAGGCACGGGAGCGGGCACAGTATGCAATCTGGCCAACTTTTCCGCTAAATTCAAGCCTCCCTTGCCAGAATGGCTTCCCAAGTCCATAAATTCCGTCACGAGAAAACTTTTACCTGGCGAGTCTTTAAACTGGCCGTGTCCGAATGATTTTGGACACAAGGTTGGCACAGCCTCGTGGATGGCGGTGAGAGAGGCATGCTCGCCCTTGAACATTATCTCTGCCGCTTCTCCACTGCCTGTTTTCAGGAAATATTTCATTCGTCTGCCATCTGGTAGTTGTGTCTGGATGCAAGAGGCAGAGGCTGACGACATGCCTCCACCACCTGCTCCGGAAACTGACGTAACATTTGGATCAAGTTTCAGAAGGGAGATTATAGCAGAGTCCACCGATGCTCTAGCCGCCATTTTTTTGGTGAGTCCAGTCCACTGAAACTTGGAACTCTCGTTGCCTTTTTTAGCGCTGTTCCCAGTGTTGCGCTAGTACAGAAATGTCTAGCCCCAGCAGCGACCCTGAATGTTCGACATTTGATCGCAGTCAGTTCTGCAACGTGCAAAATGACAGTGACTCGATCGCAAACAGGCAAAACGCCTCGGTTGGTATTTAAATGGTCTGAATTACAGCCACTGATTTGATCAAGTAAGCCAGCGTTGCCAGAAGGCTTCGTTGAGACCCCAGGGAGGTTCCGTCGCGTACAGAAAACTCACTCCCCACCCAATTTTACGGAGGAGTCAACTGTCAGAAATCCCCACAAACCCTTGAGCGACGCAAGGTCGCAAACTTTGACCAATGGCACAGCGTCATCTGCCAGTAACAAGAACGTAAAGCCTGTTGGTAGCGGCACAGCCCCCAAGCGGCGTCGCGTAATCGACGGGTGGTTAGAAGGATCAGATCCAAAGATTGACCATGATCCTCACTTTGAATTTGGTGGAAGCTGGGGTGTCAGTGCCATGATGATTGGCTTCCCGCTGCTCATGTGGTACATGTGGATTGGGGCAACGTATTACGACGGCAAATTTCCATCTGAGCCACAGATGACCTGGCGAGAGTTTGGGGAACACCTGGTACATCTTGTCTATACCGGCGCATTCCCCCACACTAGGGCTTGGCTTATTTACTGGACCTTTCTCGTTGTCCAAGGCCTTTTTTATCTCTACCTCCCTGGTGTTTACGCCACAGGCAAACCTCTGCCTCACGAAAATGGCAAGCAGCTTCGCTACTATTGTAGCGGTGTATCCTCTCTCTACCTTACAATTGTCGTGGCTTTGGTGCTGCACTGGACCGGTATCTTCAAGTTGTACACGTTAATGGACGAGTTCGGTCCCTTGATGAGCGTGGCCATAATCTCTGGCTACCTGGTCAGTATCGTAGCCTATGTCTCTGCACTGGCACGCGGGGCTCAGCATCGCATGACGGGCCACCACATCTACGATTTCTTCATGGGAGCTGAGCTCAATCCTCGCCTGCTTGGCTGGCTGGATTTCAAAATGTTCTTCGAAGTCCGGTTGCCGTGGTTCATGCTTTTTCTAATATCGCTGTCTGCAGCCACCCGCCAGTATGAGAATTACGGATACGTTTCTGGTGAAGTTGGCTTCTTGCTCATGGCTCACTTTTTGTATGCCAACGCCTGCTGCAAAGGTGAGGAGCTCATCGTTTCAACTTGGGACATGTACAATGAAAAATGGGGGTTCATGTTGATCTTCTGGAACATGGCTGGCGTCCCCTTGTCGTACTGCCACTGCACTATCTACCTTGCAAACCACCATCCAAGCACTTATGCTTGGTCCAAGCCACTTCTCGTCTGCTTGTATGTCTCGTATCTGTTCACCTATTGGGTATGGGACACGTCACAGTCGCAGAAGAACAAGTTCCGACAAGCAGATCGCGGTCACTCAATAGAACGGACTTCGTTCCCGCAACTTCCATGGCGAGAGGTCAAAAACCCACAGCAAATTAAAACAGAATCAGGAGATGCGATCCTGGTGGATGGTTGGTACAAATACGCCCGCAAGATCCACTACACGTGTGATCTCTACTTTGCACTCTGTTGGGGTCTCATCACTGGCTTCGGTTCGCCCTTTCCATGGTTCTATCCAGTCTTCTTTGCTATCATGATCATCCACCGAGCTTATCGGGACATTCAACGGTGCAAGGAGAAATATGGCGAAAGCTGGACCGAGTATGAGAGGCGAACGCCGTATTTATTCATTCCGGTAAGTTGTCTACGGAACGATGTGGATAGGTTGCTGAGAAGCTCAGTTTGTTATATAGTGGGCACATGGGCCGACTACATTTGTCGTCGTTCACGTAGCGCAATCATTGTTGTCAAATTCGATCTGTATTTAGATGCTGACTTGCAGCGTACAAAGAAGAAGGAGCAGACGTCTACGCCACATGCTGGTCGAACGGGATTATTCCGCCGCTCACATTCCCCCACTTCGACTGTCCAACCCCTGACGAGATGGCAACGATATTTCGCACCGCGAGTCGTGCACGCGTCTCACAAAGTTTTATATTTTCCAGGCATGGGCTATGCACTTTACCGAGAATAACAGTACCCGACTTTGCATTTGCGTTTGACATTGATGGTGTTCTGGTGCGATCATCCAGAGTCCTTCCAGGTGCTCACGACGCCTTGCATTACCTTCAAAAAAACCGAATCCCGTTTATCTTGCTTACCAATGGAGGGGGTAAAAGTGAAGCAGACCGGGTGGCAGAGCTGAGCAACACACTTGGCGTCAAGATCGATGAGGTCACTTTTGTGCAAAGCCATACGCCATTTGCCAACTTTGATAAGCTGAAACAAAAGAACAAAACGGCATTGATTGTGGGAGGGGAAGGGGATAAGTGCCAGGAGATTGCAAAAGGCTACGGGTTCGCTAACGTGGTTACTCCCGGTGATATTTTCCACGCGTGTCCAGATATTTGGCCATTTTCCTCGGTATTCTCCAAATACTATGATGAGTTTGCCAAGCCTCTCCCAAAAGCACTCTACACGCCTGGAATGAAGCTGGAATCTAGCTTCAAAGTCGATTCTATCCTGGTATTCAATGATCCACGTGACTGGGCCCTGGATGCCAGCGTGATCCTCGATCTTCTTCTATCCCATGCCGGATATCTAGGCACGTTATCTTCCAAAAACAACGATCCAACTCTCCCCAACAATGGCTACCAACAAGATGGCCAGCCGGAGTTGATTTTCTCCAATCCAGACCTTTGGTACGCAGCTTCCTACCACCTCCCTCGCCTAGGACAAGGAGGCTTCCGCAATGCATTAGAGGGCCTTTGGGCGGCTTGCACTCACAACGCAACGCTATCAAAAACTGTAATGGGCAAGCCAAGTAATGCCACCTACGCCTACGCCGAGTCGAAGCTTCTCCAGCATCGAAGGGAAATTTCACCCGCTGATATTCCGCTACGTACCGTCTACATGGTGGGAGATAACACAGAAAGCGATATCAAAGGCGCGAATAGATGGACGGGACATTCGCCCAAAGGGGTTACTTGGAAGAGCTTGCTTGTGACGACGGGTGTGTACAATGAAGGTGGTAAGTTTAGAGAAGACGATGCGAGGCCTACAGCGGTTGTAAAAGATGTCCTTGATGCCGTTAGATGGGCTGTTAGGGATTCCCAGGCTGGATGATTAGTTGGTACCTAATTGCAATGAATACAGCACTGTGCATGTTAGAATCTCTGCCTCTTTTTTATCCTTATATCTGGTTGCTTTCCAGCTCTCGTTTGCCGTTCTTGGTCCTGCATCGTGACAGTGCAATCATTTGAAATGGCACACAACGCACTCACTATACACTGCCGATTGCTTATTTGATGCTGTATTGTAGAAGGTGTAGTCAAATCGAAAGAATCTGTCAGATCAAAATCCTTTCATACTTCGGGAAGGTCAGATTGAATACGACTGGTTGTCTTTTGGTTCACCTCGTGGTGCTAATCAAAAGTTGAGAGAGGTTGCCAACATGACGTCCGTCGACAGTTGCAAGAGTAAAGTCAAGTCTCCCGTACAACTATCCTCCTTGGTACATTGTTTGATTAGTCTTATACAAAGTCTGCATGGCACTGTTTCACAAGATTCCCTTGATAACGGCTGCTTCGGCATTCAACAGACTGCTTCCAGCGGCGCCTATAACAGTGTTATGACTCAAGGCTACAAATTTTAGATCAAATATACCAGCTTCATCTTGTCTCACACGGCCGACACTGACAGCATAGCCAGCACCCGTGTCACGGTCAAGACGCGGCTGAGGCCGATCAGGCTCGTCCATGACCACTACTGCTTGACTTGGGGCAGAGGGACAGCCCAATTTCTGCGCCTCGCTAACATAATCTCGCAACGCCTTCTTGGCGTCTTCTGCGGAAGGAGACGGCCGCCGAGCAAAAGTCAGGCTGACGCAGGCTGTGTGTCCGTCCAAGACCGGTACACGAGTGCATGTTCCGGATATCTTAACATGCTGTTCCTGGAAAGCGGTGCATTCTGCATTCATGCCACCCAATATCTTTCGTGCTTCTTGCTCCAGTTTTTCCTCTTCACCGGATATAAAGGGCACTATATTGTCTAGCATATCCATGCTGCTGACTCCCGGATAGCCGGCGCCGCTCACAGCTTGCAAGGTCACCACGGAACATTCCTTGATGGGTCCAAATGCTTCTTGCAGAGCGGCAAATGGAATTACAAGACCGATGACGGCGCAGTTGGAGTTGCAGACTTGAAAGCCCGTGCTGTACCCCCACTGTCTCTTTTGATGGGGAATGAGGTCAAGATGAGCAAGGTTGACAGTTGGCACGACAAGAGGAACAAAGGGGTCTTGACGGTAATTCTTTGCGTTGGAGAATATGGGGATTCCGGCAGAAGCAAATGCCTTTTCTGCTCCAATCAGCCCGAGCCATAGGGTGTACAGAAAGCCGTACCAGTTTCGCCAGCAACGTCGCTATCCAGCCCGCTGAAGACAATGTCACAGCCCTTGAACGATTTTGGCTCGCAGGCTGTGACCACCAAGTCCCCAAGTTGTTGGCTCATTGGCACACTTTGCTTCCACTTCACCGCATCTTTGTATTTTTTGCCCACAGACCGCGGCGATGCCCCGACAGCTGTCAATGTAAAATGTGGATGTTGGGCCAAGAGGAGAATGAATCGTTGGCCCACACTGCCTGTAGCGCCCAAGACGCCTGAGACTATCAGCCGAGTCTTGGTGATGAGCAAAATCGCTTACCACAGCGCTTTTGGGGGAACTTTGTTGTTGGAGATGAAAAAGTTTGTGCGTCCATAAGAGGTGCGGTCCCAATCTTGGCGGGTAGGCGAGGCGTTGAGCCAAGCTGCGGGAGACCCCACCCTGCCCCACTTGCCCCGCTCTGACCAAGACTGTTAGGATAAAAGCTACCCCGCTCCCTTGTTGACAATCTTTGGCAGCCCGTCAACCATCAAGCACTTTGCTTCGACAACCCTATTGTTGATACTCGTACTGTAGGCAATGGCTGAGTGCCCTGTAAGACACACCCCCGCTGCTGGTGGCGGCACGAGAAACAGCGATTGGTGGCCCGAAGCCCTCAATCTCAACATCTTGCGCCAGTTCTGTCCAAGTTCAGCTCCCTTGGACCCCCAATTCAATTATGCAGAGGCGTTCAAGAGTCTCGACTACGAGGGCCTGAAGAAGGACCTCTCTGCGTTAATGACAGACTCGCAAGATTGGTGGCCTGCGGACTTTGGTCATTATGGAGGTCTGTTTATCCGCATGGCCTGGCATGGAGCCGGCACTTATCGTGTCGAGGACGGCCGCGGAGGCGGTGGCTACGCACAGCAACGGTTTGCTCCTCTCAACAGCTGGCCCGACAATGCCAGCCTGGACAAGGCTCGTCGGTTGCTTGTCCCAATCAAGCTCAAATATGGGAACAAGATCTCCTGGTCAGACTTGCTCATGCTAACTGGAAACGTTGCATTGGAGTCGATGGGTGTCAAGACGACGGGATTCGCTGCCGGGCGTCCAGACAGCTGGGAGGCCGATCAGTCTATTTATTGGGGTGCCGAGACTCAGTGGATGGGCAACAAAGAGCGGTACTCGGAGGATTCCAAAGGCAAAGATATTCGCAGCCGTGAACTGGAGCAGCCATTGGCGGCCTCTCACATGGGCCTGATCTACGTCAATCCCGAGGGTCCCGACGGCATCCCCGATCCCGTGGCTGCTGGTAGAGACATTCGTGTCACGTTCGGCCGCATGGCAATGAACGATTATGAAACAGTAGCCCTCATTGCCGGTGGCCATGCCTTTGGCAAGACGCATGGAGCCAGTACTGCAGATCACATTGGCCCTGAGCCGGCGGCAGCACCCATTGAGCAACTCGGCTTGGGCTGGAAGAACTCATATGGTCAAGGCAAGGGTCCAGATGCGACTACCAGCGGACTTGAGGTTACATGGACGTCGACGCCTACTAAGTGGAGCACCAAGTATTTGGAATACTTGTTCAAGTTTGAATGGGAGCAGGTCAAAAGCCCTGGGGGTGCGAATCAATGGCAGGCCAAGAATGCCGATAAAATCATCCCGGATGCGTATGACCCGAACAAGAAACATCTCCCCACCATGTTGACCACGGATCTTGCACTGCGCTTCGACGCAGCGTATGAAAAGGTTTCTCGCCATTTCTTGGAGAATCCGCAAGAGCTGCACGACGCGTTTTCCAAGGCGTGGTTCAAGCTGCTGCATCGTGATATGGGACCACGGTCTCGCTGGCTCGGCCCAGAAATTCCAAAGGAAATTTTCATTTGGGAAGACCCTGTACCCAAGCCAGAAGGTGAGATGATCAACGAGAAGGACGCAGATGGGCTCAAGAAGAGTATTTTGGCCACCAACTTGAGTCCAGTTGACTTCTTGCTGACGGCATGGGCTTCTGCGTCGAGTTTCCGTGGCAGTGACAAGCGCGGAGGGGCCAATGGTGCCCGCATCCGCTTGGAACCGCAGAATAAGTGGGAAGTGAACAACCCTGCCAAGTTGAAGCAAGTTTTGGCAGCTCTGGAAAAAGTGCAAAGCGGCTTCACGTCCAAGAAGGTTTCTCTTGCCGACTTGATTGTGCTGGGCGGCTGCGCAGCTTTGGAAAAGGCATCTGGCCTACCCGTTCCATTCACACCCGGGAGAACAGATGCTTCTCAGGAACAAACGGACGTTGAGTCCTTTAGCTACATGGAGCCGCACACTGACGCTTTCCGCAATTACGGCCGGTCAACCGAAAATGTCAGGCTCGAACAAGCCATGGTCGACCGTGCCCAGCTGTTGAAGCTTACGGTGCCAGAGTTGTCTGTCCTCGTGGGTGGAATGCGCTCCATGGGATGCAATTGGGATGGATCGCCGTTGGGCATTTTGACGCACGACACCAGCAAGCTGAGCAACGACTTCTTTAAGAACCTGCTCGACATGTCGGTGGAATGGCATCCTCTGGACAAGGATACTTTTGAAGCGCGCGATCGCAAGAGCGGCGAGAAAAAGTGGACGGCCACGCGCTGCGACCTGGTGTTTGGCTCACACTCCGAGCTCCGCGCCATGGCCGAGTTCTACGCCCAACCGGACAATGAGGAGAAGTTCAAGAAGGACTTCATCAAGGCGTGGAACAAGGTAATGATGGGCGATCGGTTCGACGTCCGGCGCGAATGAACAAGCTATTCATGTGCATAGCACGTAGTCTACCAGACCTTCCAGAATGGCCACCCCCCTGCCCCTGCTCCGTCTATTTGCGGAAATGTCAATTTTACCCAATAACACCCACACTCCCTATAACACTCGTTTGCAACTGCACTCACCCAATTCATTCGTTGTCTTCGGCAAAGACTTATCAGCATGCAACTCTCATTTGTGGTCGTTGCCTTCTTGGCGAGCATGTCGGCTGCGCAGTCTCGTATCTCCAATTCAACAGACTCTTCCCCAGCAGCTGAATCCAGCCCATTGACAGGAGCTCCGACGCCATCTCCTGAGATCGCAAGTACAAACGGGGCTGGAAACTCTTCCTTGTCCTCAAATTACCTCCCAAGTTCAACTTCGCACATCAACTCCACCAGCAGTCAATCGGAATCGTCCAAGATTGCGAAGACGGTGACTGCTCCCGCACACAAATCAACAGTATTTGGCACAATCTCGGCGTCTGGCAAAGATAGCGTCAACAAGACAGTATTGGCAACAAAGACGGCAGGCGGCCACAAGCACAATCATGGCTCCAGTGTGACGAAGACGGTCGAAAGTGGCGGTGGAGAGGCCACGATGACGATGACGAAGAGCGCTAATGAAGGGACAGCGGTTCCCTCAGGCCCCAAGACGGGCAAAGATGCTGCCGGCCTCGCAAGTGGCGCCAATAACGTCTTTGCCAAAGGAGGCGTAATGGGCTGGGTTATGATCGCAGGCTTTGTGGGCGTGGGTTGTTGGGCGTGAGATTCATCAATATCCAAGTGTGCACTTGTCTTTTCCGTGTATCTGTCCGCGGGCGGGTGGGTGAAAGTAAGGAAAAGGAAGAAAAGAGGTGTAACGAGAGGAATTGACTTGCGTTACACATGTACGTACGATTGAAACGCGACTTGCTTTAGGCGGTTTTAGATTGGAAATTTTGATTCATCAGACCTCTCCATGGAAATCTACATCTTGACATGCTCCAGAGGTGATGTCCGCTGGAAATCGTGTAGAGCTGTGTATTATGATACCATCACAAGCCCTGCCGGTCCGGTCATGGGTTGTGCCCACTGGAATTAGAAGCCTATCATGACGCAAGGTGGAACGCGACCAGAGACAAGGAGTGGGGGCTCGGAACGAGTGACAAGGGATAAACACAGTGGGGGCCGCTAGGATCTGACCGTGGCAGATCAAAGACGTAGGCACCGTACAGTATTCTGACAAAGCCAATTGAAGATATCAATATCAATCATTGATGCATCAATTCTTAATCGTCACAATATGACTGTGATGATGTCGAGTATGTGCATAGGCCATGGCCTTTTACCGAGTAGATACGCTGTCTGTTGAGTTCTGCTGTCGTGGTGATGTTTTTGGCCCGGCCACTGCGGCCTTGTTCCGCTGCACAACCAGAGGATTTCCCAGCACACCGTGACATCCATGGAAGACTATATCGCCGCAATCTACCTGGAAAAGGGTACGATACATATCAACGACTATCCCCCGCAGAAGCAAGGGCAGCTTATCAAGAATAGCTCTACTCCAGCCCACTGTCTCGCCGTGAATGAGAGCCACATCTTTGCGGCGCAGGACAAGGCCGTAATCCACGTGTATGCACGGGGAAAAGGTAACCAAGTAGCGACAGTTGCATTCAATGCGAAGATTACGTCATTGGCCATTGCTCATGACCATCTCTTGATTGCGGGCACCTCAGAGGGGACCATAATTCTGTGGGAAACTAATTCTGGGCGAGCAGTGACCAAACCCGCAGCACACTTGCAAAGCATCACTGCACTAAAAGTAGACCCGACGGAGAATTTCATCCTCTCCGCTTCAGCTGACTCCACCGTACACGTGTGGTCCATTGTTTCATTGCTGTCCTTTGCAAACATAGAAGCCGAGACATCTCAGCTGAGAACGTTTTCTCTTCATCGAGATGAAATAACAGCAGTGGATATAGGGCATAGCCATGGGTTTTGCAATTTTGCCGTCAGTGCTTCGAAGGACAAGACGTGTATGGTTTGGGACTATCAGTCTGGAAGGCTGCTCAGGACGTACCTCCTCCCTCTTGCACCGACATGCCTGGCACTAGATCCGGCAGATAGAGCGGTATACGTCGGATACAATAACGGAGCAATTCAGCGGCTTGATCTCTATGACAAAACGCATCCTATGACGCCCATTCAGCCGGGCTCTAGGAACCTATGGACTCCTACGCAGGACAGTGGAAGTGCTCTCAGCATTACACTTTCGTTCGACGGCTGCACTCTCTTGTCAGGACATCAGTCCGGCTCAATACTGGCCTGGGATACCGCCACGGGTAGACAGCTAACACCACCCAGTGCGTTGTCGGGGCCTGTATCTAATATTCAGTTCCTGCCTGTTGTCCAAGGCATAGGAGCCCAAAGCATCATAAAACCAAAATTCGAAAAATTCGAGATTGATGGGTCTGTGCCTGACAACTATGCCATCCATGTTCAAGTCCCAGAAGACAGGCTTCCCGAGACCCTGACACACCCTTCATTCACCCAGGGCCTTCTTGAAGAGGGCCTTGTGGAGCTTTCACGCTGCGGTAAGGCTCAAGTAGAGGAATTCGTTCCCGTTCAGGAAGCCAAGGACACGACGAATGAAACACTTCAACTCCGAGTGCAAATCGAGGCCTTACGCCGGTTGCAGCAAGCCAGTTTTGACAAGATTGAATCACTTCAGAGGCAGCTGCGTGGTGAAGGGTCGGATGACAGCGATGATTAAATCCGGCAAGGGGCAAGTGCATTCCGCTTGCACTATGTTGTGGAAAGCGCGTTGGAATGAGCGTCATTAGGACGGCTCCTTTAAAGTGGGCAATGTGTAAACACTTGGCCACATTCACTCTTCTTTGGAACCAACTACAGCATGAGGCTTATCTTCTTCGCCGCCGCCGCTCAGGCTTTGCGGATCCCGCGTTGCGATGCGACTTTCACAACCTCACGCGGGGCCATGACCACCACTGCAGCGCCGTCCGTGACCACATACACCGTCATCACGCCTTCCCCTGGCGCGTCTCCAGTTGCGGTGACGGCCATGAGCCAGGTTGTTACGTCTTTCGTTCCCCAATTTTCTGTTTGTATGCTCAACCCCGTGGCTTTCATTCCTCTATCTGCGCGTCCGACAGCTGCGTACAGAAACTACAGTGTATCCATCCCTCCGGGGAGTGGCACGTGTTCCACAATCTACTTGACGACAGAAACTATGGTGTGCAATACCACTCTCACGGGCATAGCTACGACATACCCCATCACCAATTGTGGGCAGGATGTCACCTTCTCCAGTCAGTACGGATACGAACTTGTCACGCCTACATGTGGAGCCTCTCCCTCTATTGAAACGTTGACAACCTACTACATGGCTCCCTGGGCTGCCCTGACAGCTGGCGTTGCGCCATCAAACGTTGTAAAAGCAGTCTGTCATCCCGCCAACGGGACAGTTGAACAATGCGTCACAGATTACGAGGTTTGGCACACAGTACTGGTCCCATCCACAGCCACAACTACACTCAGTGTTGAAGTTACGGCAATTGTTTATGGCCCAGGCGAGATCATCATTTGGGAGACCTCTGTGGCGAACATCACCGAGCCCCGCACCGTCTTATCTGTATCGACAACAAAAGAGCATCAGTTCATTACGCACTACACAAGCATCAGTCAGAATTCTGCAAGTGTAAGCAGCCAAGCTACGATGCAGACGGTGGAGGTGATGCACGCACCTTCATCAACATCGAGGTGAGTTTTATATCTACGTGACGTGCAATTAGCTGACATGACAGTTCCTCCTCGGATGTGAGAACGACTCCACGAAAAACGGTGACTAGTACTTCCACTGTGCATAAGACCATCACCATAACGGTGAATGGCACTTTGCCTTACACCATGAGGTAGGAGGTTTCTACGAGTTAGAAGAATACATGACGATGTACACGAGTGATGGGCGGTCGCTGGCGGCTTAATTGTTTACAGTAGGTATTATTATATCAGCCTAAGTTTTTACCACATTCTTTGCCTTTGCTGCGTATAGTATTTCGGAGATATCCAATCTACCAGAAATCTGTGTGTCCATGATTGAGAACATTGGCACATCCAATTCATTAGGGCTAGAGGCGGCTCTTGGGTGACAATCACATGGCCTACGTTGCAGCCGCTGTCAAGTCGCATGCCGCATGCGACTTGTGCTGCATGTAAATACAATGTGAGTGAGACGTGCCCGGCCGGGCCGAGCCTAACGGAACGTCAACGGAGGAATATGCGTTTTGGGATACGCCTGAAAGCCACTCGCGAACTTCGAGGAGAGATGTCAGCCTGCCCAAACAGAAGCTCAACGAAAACAAGAACCTCACGACGGCGCACATTTGATGATTCCCCCAGATGTTCGGTCGGGCTGCCCCCAGCGCCCTGCAGATGGGGACTGGGGTTGCTCCAGAGCGCGGCTCAAAATAGACTTTGCGCCCTCGCCACGTGCGCATGTGACTGGGGAAATGCGGGGAAAGCCTTCTCAACCGACCGAGACGAGCCACCAGCGGTCGCGATGAGGGTAGGAATGGAGGGCGCTTCCTCGTGGCTTGGGGTGAAACACGAATGTAGACCACTAAGGCTTTACGAATTGGCCAATATCCATTGCAGGTCGGAGCGGAAGCGTCCGAGGCTGGGGAGGTTGAAAAGAGACCCTGTCCGGACCACAAGACCAGGATTTCATGGTATGAATATCCTCGGCTCTGCCGTTTCGCTCTTCTTTTCTCCTCGACTTCAACAATGGACGTTGAATCGCTCGAGCTGAGCCAGAAGAAACCGTACAGCCACCAAGATGCAGAGACCGAGTCGGCATCCGAGAGATCTCTTCACGATGATATTCCGGGAGTTCATCAACATGTAGGGTCTCCCACGAGCGTTCAGCACTGACGTCTTGCTGACGCTGTTGCAGATGAACTGGAGATTGTTCGTCTCCCTCACAGCAATGTCCTTTCTCTGGGTGGGCTCACAAATCCCACTCTATCTCTACGGCAGCATTCTGCCTTTAATGTTCAGCGACATTGGTGGGGCGACGGATGGGAAATATCAATGGATGGTGATTGGATTTCTGATCCCAAACGCAGCACTATGTCCATTTGTCGGATCGTTGTCCGATCTCTTTGGCCGTCGGGTGATTGCCATGATTGGACAGACGCTTCTGGTGGTGGGTCCCGTGGTAGTGGCTGTATCGAGAACCATCAATATCGCCATTGGTGGCATGGTGATTGCAGGTATTGGCGCCGGTCTAAACGAATTGGTAGCCCTATCCGGCACATCTGAGCTGGTTCCGGCTCGAAAACGAGGGTTTTATGTCGGCGCAGTTGTGTTCACGATTCTTCCATTTTGCGCCTCACCTTTATTTGCACACCTCATCGCGCGGGACTCGAGCTGGAGACGTGTTGGTTATCTTGTCTCGATTTGGAACTTTGTTGGCTTGGTCCTGGTTGTGCTTTTCTACCGCGATCCAGCACGGCATGCGCCTCGGGGCTCCAAGATGGAAATCGCGCGAGGCGTCGACTATATTGGCGGGATCCTCAGCACCACGGGCGTGATTGGGATGATGATTGGGCTTCAATGGAGCGCACATCAATATCCTTGGACAAGCGCTCACGTACTAGTTCCCTTTTTCGGTGGAGTGGCTCTCCTGATCGCCTTTGGCATCTACGAGTGGAAGGTGGCCTTGTTCCCCATGATTCCATCCGCCTTGTTCCTTCGGTCCAAGAGAACCATGGCCCTGATCCTCACCATAACCTTTTTCAGCGGAGCCAACTTCTTCGTCATCCTCCTCATCTGGCCCACTCAGGTTTATAACATGTACGGCGACGATGCAATCATGGCTGGTGTACGGAACCTGCCTATTGGATTCGGCATCATAGCTGGCGCCGTTATCGCCCTCCTGCTCATTGGACTGACAAAAGGCCGCACAACTGCGCTGATGCTTTTTTTTACCGCATGCATGACGGCCGCAACGGGATGCATGGCCTTTGCGACTCCCACCAATCTCAACTCTGTCGTCTACCCGATCCTCACTGTTGCCGCGTTGAGCGTGGGCGCGGTCATCTTCCCCTGCTCCCTCATCGCCCAGATCGTGTGTCCCGTCGACCTGATTGGAACAATAACCGCAATCACCCTCTCACTCCGCTACATTGGCGGTGCAATCGGATTCACAATTTTCTACAACGTCCTCTTCCGGAAATTGTACCCGCACGCGGAGCTCGTGCCTGCGGAGCTAGGCAGGGAAGGCGTATCGAAAGACCCAGGCGTGCTGTACCATTTGGTTCTTCTCGGGGCGCAGTCGCAGTACACCGAGCTGAGAAAATACATTGCCAATACACCCGCGGTTATAAGAAAGGACGATGCGTTTGATTTGGTCATTCAGCACCTGCAGTATGCGTTCATGTACGCGTATAGATGGCCTTATTGGATTTCTATCGCTTTTGGACTCGTTTGCGTAATTGCAGCGTTGGGATTGAGGAGCGTGAGGGCGTTTTTGTGATGCTTCTTAATGTAACGGAGGAGTTGACGAGGTAAATGAATGTATGAGCATTTTTACGTCCAATCTTTTTCCTGTGGTCAGATCGCAGTACGGTCCATGTCAAGATGCTTTTTTTCCAGCCACTAGGGGCCAATGGTCTTGCAGACCGCAACCCCTATCGGCTTTAGACTCTTCAATCCATTCACAATCTATTCTGCGAATCATGCAGCGCACTACAAACCTTAACCTCACCCCACATTAATGTCAAGCAGAAAAGAGGCAAAACAGACAGCCACAGAAACACATTTAGAGGGATCAGAATCACTCTATAAATCTAAGGAGCCAACCTCTGCGGATCTCTGGGAAACAGACTTGCAAGGCGAATATTCGGTAGACCGAGATAAAGCATGACTATGCGGTCCAGTCCCAGCCCTCCTCCCGCATGTCTTGGACATCCCGCTCGGAAGGCGTTGACGTAGTCTTTTAAGCCCGGACTCTCGGGATCGACGGGGGTGACATGTTCGCGCATACGCTTTTCGAGGAAATCTGCCTGGTGGATACGTTGGGCACCAGACATGATTTCTTGGCCACGCATAAAGAAGTCGTATGAGTTGCTGTAACCTGCATTGGGGTCCGATGTTTTGTTGTAGGTTTCCTTGTCGGGCATGGTATAAAAGGGTCGGATACCCAAGGGGAACTTGTCCAGAACGTAAAAGTCTGAGCCGTACTTTTCGAGAACCAATGCACCGAGTTTCTTTTCTTGAGGTGTGGATAGGTCTTCGTAATCTTCAATCTTCTCCCCCGCTTCGCGGAGCATCTGAATCCCTTCGGAGAAGGCCAGTCGCGGCACTTTGCCTGCCTCTGGTAATTTGAACTCGGGAACGTTGTAAACGCTTCGCACGACTTCAACTGCTTTGGAGTATCTCTTTCCCAAACCATTGAAGATGAAGAGCATTAGCTCTTCTAGAAGGGAGACCACTTCGTGGTAGTTGTTCACAAACGGCATTTCCATATCCAGACCAACAAACTCGGTCAGATGGCGAGCAGTGTTCGAGTTTTCGGCGCGAAAAACGGGACCAATCTCAAAAACACCGGGCTTTCCCGCTGCAATAAGCATTTGCTTGTAGAGCTGTGGCGATTGTGCGAGATAGGCCTTTTTGTTGAAGTAAGTTACTTCAAAGACGTTCGCACCGCCTTCTGATGACGCACCAAGCAGCTTGGGCGTTTCAATCTCTTGGAAGTTTCTTGCTTCAAAGAACTCCCGGAACAATCTCTTCACGCCGTGTCTGACAGTCATGATTGCCTGATTTTGCCTGGCTCTGAGGTCAATGACGCGGTTGTTGAGACGTACTGCTAGACCAACTATTGGTCGAGCGGCTTCTTCTTCTTGGCTTGGCTCCTCGCCCTCGGCATAGACAGGCTGCTCGCTATCAGCTACCTGGAGAGGCAGCTGCACATCCGCCTTGGAGGTAACAAAGATTTTTTTCACATGAGCTTCAATGGTCTGGATAGAGCAGCTCTTTACGGGATCCTGGGGCTTCGTAATGGTTGCATGGACCAAGACTACACTTTCTGCAGGAATCCCGGAGGAAAACTTGACCATCTGCTTGGAAATGGTCTCGCTCTTGGCCACAACAGCCTGGAGAGTTTCACCCTGGTCCTTGAAGATGACAAAGGCCAAATTGGCACTCTGACTTCTTGCATTGTCGACTTGAGCTTGGAATATGACGTCTCCCTCATCTTTCAACTCTGGCAAGCTTTTGATGGGGACACCCTCAGGGATGTTTGGATCGTCCAAAACGCCCAACTCACCATAGTCGGCTTTGCTTGCATCGTTGGCCTCTGCAGCCCTTTTTCTTTCTGCCTCTTCCGCTGCCCGCTTTGCTGCTTTTTCTGCCTTCTCCTTCTCCTTTTGCGCCTTTTTCAAAGCGTTCTTCGAAGGACCTTTGTTTTCTTCTGCCGGAGCAGGAGTGTTCCCAGTTCCTGGCTCCATTACGGGCACAACTTTTTCCTCCGCCATGTTGTGGTAAAGAAATGTGGTTTGATGCAATGGCGGGGCACGGCGGATCTAACCGTGCGGGCGATGACGATTGCACATATTTCAGAGTTAGAACCTCACTTCTTGGCCCAGAGACCCCTGTCGAATGTAAATAATTAGGCTCCAGAGTATGAGTGCGAGCGTATACGACATAACATAGGTATAACCGGCTGCATCTTCACATCAGAAAAAAGTACATGCCCACGACAATTGCCAACACAGCCATCATCACCATCTCAGACCAGCCCATCCAGGGATTCTCTGTGCGATCCAAATTCGACTCACGCCATACATCCCTTTTCCGAGCCCACGGGATTGGCATGTGGTAATCCTGCAACACCTGTTCTGCAACCAGTCTCCCACCGGCCATGACAATAGGCACTCCGGTACCAGGATAAACGCTGGCGCCGACCATGTAGAGGCCATTGATGTATTTAGCCTGACCCCTGAAAAGATCAGCAAATTGTTCGACAACCCGCCCGGGGAGCTCGGTGCCGAATTTCCCATCTATCCAGCCTGGTCTTCGTGCTTTGGTCCTGGGACGGAATGAGAGGACGTTGAAGAAGCTATGGCTCAGGCCCAGTATGGCGCCTTTGTCGAGATTGAATTTTTGCTTCCAAGTCTCGGGATCGTTGGTCTCCTCATGAACGATCAGTGGGCCAAGATCGATGCCCATTCGGCTTTTGATAGTCGAAATGACCGTTGTACGGGCCATTGAAATCATCCGGGGCCAATCCTGGTTTGCTCCATTCTTGTCGGTCATATGCCCGACCGGTACGAGTACGACAATGGTATCCTTCCCCTCCGGAGCGGCGCTGGCGTCCACGCGACTGGGCACATTGACATAGAAACTCGGTTCGTCGGGGATCAAATGCTTCTTGAAGATGCTATCAAAGCTCTCCTTGTAGTCTTTGGCAAGAAAGATGTTGTGGGTGTCTAGCTCTGGGACCTGGCGATCCAAAGCCCAGTAAAAGGAAATGCTCGAACAACTTGCGGGACGGTTTGAGAGGCTGGTTGAGTAGGTTGTGGGCGGCATGAGGTTGTTATAAGCGTAGACCAAATCGCTGTTGTTCACGATAACATCGGCCTCTATCAACTTTCCACCAACTTGCACTCCTCGGACCCCGTGGTCACCAAGCACAATCTTCTCCACATTGGTATTCATACGGTACTCCACACCCATCCTCTTGCCGACCTCGACCAAGGCCTGGAGAACTCTGTGAAACCCCCCAACTGGATACCAGATTCCCTCAGCCAGTTCCGTGTACTGCAGCAGGGAGTAGGTGCCGGGAGCATCAAACGGACTCATGCCCATATACATACTCCCAAAGGTAAACACACGACGCAATCGCTCAGTGTAAAAGTACAGACTCGCTCGTCTCCACATGCTTTCAAACGGGTGCAGGATAGCAATGTATCGCAAAAACGAAGGTCTCAATATGGACAGCAGACTGTAAAAGTTCTTTAGGAGGACGTGATCAACTGAAACTTCGTAGTGCAGATGCGACTCGGAAAGGAATCTATAATACCTGTCCACACCATCCTGGCCTTCCCAACGAGCAATTTCTTTTTTCATGGCAGCAAGGTCAGTAGAGAGCTCGAACTGGTGGCCATCATCGAACCAGACACGATAATTGGGCTCACACTTGCGAAGATCTATGCCTTCTGCCTCGAGACTGGTCCCCAGCTCCTCAAACGTGAGGTTGAACAACCGCGGAAGGAGCAAAAGTGACGGGCCTTGATCGAAGCGATAGCCATTTTCATATATCAGCGAACATCGCCCGCCCGTGAAACTGTTCTTCTCCATGACAGTCACTTTGAACCCGGCACGGGTAAGGCGAGCAGCCGTGGCGATGCCGCCAGCTCCGGCTCCTATCACTATGGCTGTTTGCTGCTTCATAGCTGTGGGAAAAACAGAAAGCTGCAAAAGGCTGACAAAGGTTAATCTGGCATTATAGCTGGTTAGTAACCACCACGGAGATGAGGTCACTAGGTACTATCTGGTGACTTCAACTTCCGAATTTTCCGAGATCGGGGCAGTACGGGCCACAAGGCTGGACGAGGTTTTGTGTGGGCCGTTGGGGTTAGTCCTAATTGGCTAGATCTCAATCAAACGATTAATCAAATGCAGATGCACTGCCGCTGCAAGCTCTCCATGGGCGGGAAAAGCAACCACAGCCACGGACGCTAGTTCACCGGCGGTGCTAGTTGGAATCAGTCCAGGTACAATCTTGTAGGCACTGAAGTTTATCGACCAAGTGAGACTCGCAGCACATGTATGAATGATATCATAACACAAGGATGATGCAACTGCTTCCGAATATAATACACGTAAAACTCGACCCTACCGCTTCTCCTTCTCGCCAGTCGCAGACGTACCACCACGTTGCTGCATATAATTCTGTACATATTTCTCCACCGAGCCCCTGTCGTGCTTCGAGTCACGCATGTAGTACAGTTTAGCTCTCCTCGCACGGTACGACTTGGCCCTCTTCGCACGCTTCCGCGCCTGTCTGCGCGTCATGTACTGCATGTGCTGTTCAACCTGACTGTGCCGCTGCACCACCTCCATGCCCGTTACATTCGGACTGTAGATCTTTACCCACATTTCCACGTTAACACGTGCCATGCGATTCCTCAGTAGTACTGCCCAATCGATGGGCGAATTTCTCTGGCGAATCGCAAGCACGACGCCCGACAGAGGCTCGCCGCCGCCCTTTTGCCGCACGAGCAAGATATCGCCCGGCTTGACACGCGCAGGATTTGAATCTGAAAAAAGTCGCGTACGTTCTCCAGTGGGGTCGAGGGTTTGAAGCTGAGACTTGGTGATTACTGCAATGGGATCGCGACATGATTTTGCTGTCGACCGAGGGGGAGAGATAACAGGAATTTTAGCCAATCTGTTGTTGAACCCTGTTGCAGTTGTTAGGATCCCATCTCACAAGTGGTTCGAGCACAAACGATTCTGTTTGATGGCTTGACTGGGTCGGAAACCCTTCATCGGCGCAGGGTATTTGGGCTCGAGAGAAGGGTACCGCTGAGCTGCTGCGGTTGCATATCTTCTTGTATGAGGCGTCTGCAGATACTTTACGGCGCGTAGGCTGAGTTTTGGCATTATCGCCGTTTGCGTCGTAGTGTTTGTGAAGTCGAAGGTGTATTCCTAACCCTAGATCATCAGGTGCTTAGCGCTTGCCAAGAACCACAGTGGCATCCCACAACATTATGTCAGTCCTCAAACAATTTGACTGATAGATTTTAGAGGCTTCTGGTTCCGACATGTGGTTCAAATATATAGTGTATGATACGTTCAAGACCCTATCAAACAAGACTCGCACCAGTGAGCACAAACAAGCTCACCAGCCCAGCCATGCACAGTATTTTCCATTCCGTCTCATGGCTGATCGCAGAGACAGCAGCAGATTTGAAGGTTGCAGAAGAATTTTCACTAGCACCAGAGCCCTGACCGTTAACAGGAATAGCCGCAGCTCCGGTGGCTGCACCAATAGTGCTTTTCGCTGTGCTGACATGTAGAATCGCGGTTCCACTCTGGTTTGCAGGGGCGATGCTGTAAGTTTGCGCTTCACTAGGAGAGTGCGCGTTTACAGCTTTGGCTACACCCGAAGGACCCGCCTCAACCGTGACAATATCTGGCTTGGCGGTGCTGTTAAGACGAGCCTGAGCAATCGAAACTTGGCCATTGTCGAGATCAAAGACAGTATACATGCTGCGAAGGATGGCCGCGCCAGCTGTGGTCGAGCCGATTCCAGCATCCAAGGTGGGCTCGATCAGTAACACGCAAAGATCTTCCTGGGTATTGTTGAGCTTAAGGGCCTTGCCACTGTCAGGGTCGTAGACAGGTACGAGAAACTCGTGCAGAGGAATGGTGATTTTGGCAGCACCGCCAAACGTCAGTGTTATACTGTCATCACGGTTACGGGCCGAGCATGGAGCTTGCTGGAGCGAATCGACGTAGTCGAACATTGGTTTGATGTACTCGTCGTAAAAAGAATAGGGCACCGCCCACGGTGCGGATGCAGTGTCGAGTCGGGTGGGCACGCCTTTGTCCGTGCTTCTCCAAGCGTTGATGTTGTTTGAGCCGCCTGAGAATAGTGTTGAAGTTTTACCGCCCACCGTGGCACTGAAATCGGTGATGGTGGTCAGTGGCTCATAAATTTCCTCCTCGTCTTCATACGGAATGAAGTTGACAGTCTCAAGTTGGCCAGAGAACTTGGACTTATCGATGCCCCCAAAGAGGACAGACCCTGTGGAAGCTACATCGTTGAGGTAAATGGAGTACAACCGGCTTTTGATTACACCCATGCTGCGCAGAATGTCGGGCATGTTTGGGTAGCTCAACCCAGAGTCTTGGGATTCGGAATAGCTTAAGCCCATTACGCCTAACGCTGCTCCGGTTGGCGAGTCAATGTTCTCTGCCACCCCGAACTGAACATTCTCGATGCGCAAATTAGCAATGCCAACAACGTCCTGGGCCCACGAGCCATCCATGTCCTCATAGTCGGAGTTGTTGAAAGCCGGAGACGGCTTGAGTTCTTTGTAGGTACTTGATTTTTTAGTGTCAAAAGTGCTGCCGCGGCACTTCACCGTAGCCTCATCGTCATTTGCAGTGCAAGTGGCCGCAGAAGAGGCATCAACATACAGATCTGCCGAAGTGGTAGAAAGCATGAGGACCTGGTCTTGTGGAGGTGTGCCAATAGTGACATTGATGTAGCAACCGCCTCCCATGGTCCATTGTGCATTGTACATTGTCGTTTCAAAGGCGTCTCGCCTCAGAACTACACCTTTCCCAAGTTAGCGAACAACAAGTCACAAGAGGACACCGCTTACCCCGTGTAAGATGGGATTTTTGGAGTCGGCTATCAAGTTTCGTGAGGGACATCTCAGGGAGTGCAAGGGCACCCCCAATGAGCAAAAGCATATAGGGGTTCATGACCGTAGATGATCTGGCAATGAAGAGCATATCGGCACAAAGAACGACGTAGAGATTGAACGAATGTCGGGGGTGTCCGAAAGAGAGGAAGAGAGAGCGCACTTGAAAGCTGACGGAGAAGGAAACAACGGAGCACCAAGACAGATATGTAAAAGAATGAAGATACTCATCCCAGATCAAATTGCGAGGCTTCGAGCGGCATCCTCGCTTGACAGCCTTGCAGTATCATCTCACAGGATGGGATGTAGAAAGACGTGGAGGCTGTCCAGTGGCTGTTTTCAAAGCTAACCATGAAGGGCGAATGGATCCGAATGGCGCAAAGTAACGACGGCTTTAGACTCGGTGCAAGAAGGGTCCGCAGCTTGTCTTGGTGCGAGAAAGATGGCTTAGGCTCGGTAGGATGGGAGGCTGGCATCCTGGGCTGTCTCGAAGGGATCAAAATACCAAGTAGCTTCACCGGGCAAGGCTGAAGGATCCATTGATCAGGGTCCAGGTGGTTCTAGGCTAATCAAAGGCCGATCGACTTGAAATGAGGCATGAAAAGCAATTGGCGCTTCAACCGTTTGGATGGGTCAAGGGCAGTGGCCGAGACGAGCTAGCGCCTCAAGCAAAAGCGCGCACAACTTCTACCACACTCACATTTCTCCTTCAGATCTATCACGCGTATGTACATCCCATTAATCTTACACTTAGCCCATGTTATTCGTCCTTGTCACTTCTCCCTGCTCTTCGTACCTTGCCAATCGGATGCCCATATGAACGTGTTGCATCTCCACTCTGTGTTTCTTTCCTTATTTCCGCTTGGTCCCACGGGGCGAGGGCAGATAAAAAAACTCCGTCCTTGATTCACACCTTTTTTCTTTGTCGACATTGAAATGCATGGTTCATTGTGGTCTGCGCACAAGGGCGCAACGGGTCGGGAGAAGAGTGCGTTCCAGGACTTCTGTGAAGACTCGTTTGCGGAAATTTTGATTTCGATGTCTTCTTGGACAATCTCATCGTCTTGAACAGAAGTCTCGGGGGCTTTATCATCTGATGGGCCTTGGTCAGGGTTGTTCACTTTGGAAGCAGAGGCTTTTGTAAAGAATGATGCTAGGCTAGGTTGGTCTTTTGGCTTTGACGCTTCGTTGCCAAGAGCCTGTTTTTTAGAGGGCTTGCCCTTGATGGGCGAAGGTCTTGGGCGTTTAAGGGAAGATGATGCCGTAGGCTCGGCGGCAGGTTCTGTCACAGTGCTTGTTGATGACTGCGATGCTGTTACCGGCTTCGGCGCGCTTGGAGCTGCAAACATGGATTTTATGCTGCGGCGTTTGTCAAATTCAGGCAATCGCTTTGCCGACAAAGGCAAAGAATCCGCGATGCTCCACTCTTTCAAACGCCGTCCATTCTCAACTGTGCCAGAGGCATTCATCAGGTCTTGCAGATGAGTCTCTTGGCCATCAATCTGCACAACATCTTTGAAATCAGCAAACACGGGACAGTGGTCTGAACCAAGAAGACCTTCTTGAATATTTGCGTCTTTGATCCAATCTTTCAGACTTTCAGACACAAGCACAAAATCGATTCGGCAGCCAAAGTTGCCTGGGCGGGCATTGAGTTTCTGTGCCCAGTGGGTAAACATTTTCTGGCGATCAGGGTGAAAGCCTCGCGTGGAATCCCAAAGCACACCTTCTTCTCGACCCCCATCTCTGGGACCGACTACTTCGCCTCCGATGAGAAGCTGGTTGAACAAGCGCCGGTTCGGAACGGACATGAACTCTTGGCGAGTTATTCCCGCTTTGCGAATATCTTCTGCCGCCGAAGCAGAGTCAATGTCGTCCCTTGAGACGTTGAGATCGCCTACTAGCACTACCTGCTTGCCCAGGCCTAACAGATTGCGTATGCGGTAATCTAAAGCGCAGTGGAAGGAATAACGAAAGTCATCGCGGAGGCCAGTGCTATTTGCTGGGGCATAGACACCGAAGAGAACAAAGGCGGGAAACTCCAGCACCATACATCGTCCTTCAGCATCGAGCGCAGCTGGATCTACGTCGATATCACTCAGCTGCGATGCGGTAGGATAGCCACCGATGCTTTCGGCTTCGGGCAAATCACAGTAGCGCACGCCAGAGGAAGAAGGCAAGACGCCGAGCAAGCCCTCTTCGGCCTTGATTGGCGCACATACACTGTTGCGTGTGTAGATGGCCACTCCAGAGTAGCCTTTCTTGTGCTTTGGCAGACTGAAATAGCAATCCCAGCCGTCTACAAGTACCATGTCATCGCGCAGGTCTTTACGCTGGATCTTGAGCTCCTGCATGACTACGATGTCGCATCCCAGAATGTCGAACATTGCCGGGAAGGTGCGTGCAGTGTTCCATGGGTGATATGAGAACGGGTTGCGAATCCCGTTGACGTTCCTTCCTTAAGTGAGCGGGCCTAGTAGGTGAGAGGTCTGTGTGGCTTACCATGTTGTGAGTCTCATTTCGTGGGTTTCGCGCGGTTAGTGATGCGATCTACTCTATCCGTTCGACGCGTCACCACGCACGTCAGCGCAAACACTGGCGGAAAACGACATTGGGTAGATGGAGGTGAAGTGCAGCACGCGTCACATCCACATTGACGTTGACGTTGACGTTGACATGCTGTAAACTGTCGCTATCAGAATGCCACGCTATCTCACCCCCGAGAGGCTGTGTCTGGCGGTGATTGTCCAGCTCTACCTCGACACCAAATACCCCCATGACACCCAATTAGCAGTTCTGTCCTTTGTAGCTTCGCGAATATTGCCTGTGCCGCAGCTGGCAAAGCTTCGCATTGATGAACTTCTTGATGCCAAAGGCATTGGAGCCAAGGTATTTGCTCGCAAGCTGTCCCAATTACCCTCCAATGTCAGCAATCGCAGCGTCTACGACAATTTTCTGGCACAAATCTGGGGCTACAGTGGCCTTGACTCGCTACAAGTACTTTTCCAACAACTCGGAACGTTTGTAAATCCCCAAACAATATCTGGAAGCCTCCAGCTATCGGGAACGGGTCTATCTCGAGCCTCGCCTATTGGACAATACATTCGTCGATGTGTGCTCGAGTTTATGAGACTTCAGTTCAACGATGCACTGGACATTTGGAAAGATTTCGCCGCCTTTCGTGGCCCTACGTACGGCGAATGGGCCCGGAAAAACGGCTATGTTGGAAGTGAGCCAGTATCGCTTCCTTCAACCCAGTCTTTTGCATCAACATGGTCTGCCGAAGATGCAGATGTGCTCTTGTCCCTCTCGATTGGGCAGCTCCAAAAGGTCGGGACAAGGCTGCCAATCCAGGTCAAACTAAAGCTGCAGGATTGGATAGCAAACCAATGGCAATCTGGTGCACTTTCAAGACAGCATCTTCTCGCCTTTTTCGAGCATTGGAAAGCGGGACAGTACAACATGGCCCTGGAGAGCTTGCATCGGTACTTTGATTACTCTCTTGTCACCAAGGAAGGGTCAGAGGAACTGCGCGACCACTACCAGTATGCTCTTCTTCATCTCAGCATGCTCCATGCCGAGTTTGACGCCTGGGAGGAGAGCATAGAAGCAATGGGAGAATGCATCGCAACAGCCCGTGAGAACCACGACACTGCATGCCTGAATTACGCACTGTCCTGGCTTTTGTATTTCCGACAAACCAGGGCTTTGGACTCCGAAACCACATTCAAGGGAATGCCAGAATTGAAAGGATCAGGAGGCAATGATGAAGACGAAATTTCGTTCCTCAAGGCCAAAGCCAAAGAAAGTCGGAACTGGCTCCTCTTAGCCAGCACACTCATGGATGAAGCGAGAATTGAAGTGTATCAGGCAAGTGCAAGATATCAAGTTGGTAGCGTCTCTGACCAAGAGCAGAACGGCAGCACCATCAAAGCCCATGAGCACGCTCTTCAGGCGGCATACCTCAATGTGCATCACGACCAGCGAGACATGATGGCGTCCACTTGTCTCTTTCGTGGCGCGAGTTTTGACCGCATAGGTAAGCATCTCACCGCGTTACTGGTTCGGCTCTGATGCATCACAGGTTTCGGTGGAACAGCAAGAAGGCTGTACGAACTCGTTGATGTCATCTATGGTGACACCTCGTCCATTGACGAGCGAGCTCGCTCTGGGTGTCGCGTTGCCCATGGCTTGTCTCTCAGCGGTGAGTACAGCGATGCTCTGAAGATCTTGCAGGCGTTGGGGAGCGAAGCAAACGGCATCCCCAAACTCAAGCAGCGGATTGGAGCGTCTGCTTTTCTAATTCGGATGGAGCAGTGCCTCTATCGGTATGTCTCCCGTTCTCTGGGTTCCGCCTCCCTGACTTTCCGCAGCAAAGATCTCGAGGGCAGTGAGATGTGCTTCAGTCAACTCCAACCCATGCGAGCAATTGGAGACACAGAGATCAAATTCGAGATCAGCATGCGCGAGATCCAACTTCTAATTCAACAACGAAAGCTCGAAGCAGCTCTGCAGACGGTCAATGCACAGATTCAGCGCTCGAAGCTGTCACCAGTAGCTGGTAAGTTCACCAGAAGCCCCAACAGCTGTCAATAACCAACAGCCGCTCCAGACGTAGCACAGCGTTTGCACTTACTGGTCCTCAAGGCGCAAATTTTCATTTTGGGAGGGAAGCCGATGAGTGGGCTTTCCATTGCTCTACGTGCCGCATCAACCGCACAGCGCTACAAGGCAATTCCAGTCTTTCTGGACGCCATCACCGTCTTGGCTGTCATACTCAACGAGCTTCAGGATTTTGATGCAGCCATTGAGCTGCTTCGGGCTGCTTTGCCGATGGTGCGTACTATTTATCTTCACATGAGTTCAACGCTCATCGCTGGCCAGCTAATGGAGTCTCGTCAACCAAGGACACAGGCTTGTATTACTATTGGACAGTCGTACGTTGGCCTGGCCGGGCTCGCAGATTCCGAGGAACGTCGTATGCACTTGATGACTCTGGGCGAACAGTACCTAGACAGAGCGAGGGAGTGTAAGTGTGTTAGGCTCGTACGCTGGATAAAGCTAACAGGGCGAAGTTGCAATGAAGCTGGGAGACGCCGAAGTGAACTCTCAGTGTCTAGTGATGAAATTGCAAATGGCACGGTACAGGGGAGACGATGTTGCGGCAGCACAGGTGGAAAGCTTATTGGCCTGAAGCCTCTATTTTCTCCAGATGAAGTCTCTTAACTTCCGGGACAATGAGGCTCTCAATCTCCACAGCAGACTCGTTCTCAGCGTCTGGATGTGCTGGTACACGAAGCCATTTTTCTTCGCCCGTGGCAGGAATTAGAAGAACTTCCCACTTTCTCGTATTGAGCAAATTTCCAATAACCAGATGATGGGAATACTTTTCCAACGCCTGCCTGGATTTCCTTCCCAGCAGAGAAGGATCAGTCTCCAGTTTGAAACTCACAATCATGGCTCGCGGGGCCCAGCCGTCAACGAGCAGCTTTAGGAACTTTGGCACAGGGTCAAGATCGATTACCAGCCGGTTCCCCTCGACATGGGCCGCGGGATGTCTCTGGTCTTGCAGGCCTTTGGAATAATCCTCTGACGACTGTATCTTATGTTCGACCATGCGCTCTGCAGGGACAAAGAAATCCGAGACTGCAGCTGCTAGGTAGAAGAGTGCATTTGCGCCCAATGGCTGCATCAAGATGGCCAGTTCACGGAGGTTCCAGAGATATTCGTTGACAGTCGTGAACTCTAGCAGGAGCAGGGAATTTTCCTTTTTTGCCTTCTCGTACTCGAGCAGCACATTCGCCATCTGATGCTGAAATTCATGGTCGACAACAACGTCACCGGCGGCGTTGTGCGTCATGAAGTCCAGAAAACAGTGAGTGCTGTGAGAATAATGTCTGGAGTACGGCAAGAGAGAAAACTGTCGATGGAGGAAAATCACAGCATACCCGGAACGGATAAAATACTCTGCACTGGTGGCACCTCGAGTGCCGGCAGAAAAGTTATCGATGAATCTGACCGTCTGGTTTTCCAGAGGCACCGTTGTGCCGCCAGAAGTCACCAGGGCCACTTTCTTCCCGGCATTGGCGTGCAATGCTACGAAAGAGCGGGCCTGCGCCTTGTGGTTTTCTAGATGGCGCGGCGCGGGGTTTGCCGTGAAATAATCCATGCCATTTCCCAGCGTGCGAGTGTGCGTCATGACGTAGCAATAAAAACCCTTGCGTGCGACCCTAAGCAGCGGGGCCGGTACGTTCCGAGCCGCCCGTGATAACTTGTGGAAAAGGGAAGGAAAAAAGATTTTTGTACAGAGCACAATGGCCGACGATTCCAGCGTCAACGACGATGTGCAAGAGCTGCGTACCGTCATCGGTATCGCATTTGGAAATTCGTACAGCAGCATTGCGTACATTTCAGATGACAAGGCCGAAGTGATCGCTAACGAAGAGGGTGACCGGCAGATTCCCTCCATCCTCTCATACGTCGAGGGCGACGAGGTGCACGGCACGCAGGCCAAGGCACAGGTAGTGCGCAATCCGCGGAACACAATCGCGTTTTTCCGCGAATTCATTGGAAAACGTTTCGAGGACGTCGATGTCAGCCCCTGCCATGCGTCTGCGCACCCTATGGCGCTAGAGGAGACGGTTGCCTTCAAAGTGGAGGAGATGCCGGGTACCGAGAGCACGTTGACGGTGTCCGAAGTCGTCACACGGCATTTGCGCCGCTTGCGACAATCAGCTGAGGACTTCTTGGGCAAGAAAGTCGATGCCGCAGTCTTCACCGTTCCGGCAAATTTCAGTGACGACCAGATCAAAGCGCTCTCTGTGTCAGCCGAGGCGGCAGGTATTGAGCCATTTCAGTTTATTTCAGAGCCAGTTGCGGCGCTTCTGGCTCATGAGACGAAGCAGCAGATGCAGAAGCCGGGCTCCCCCGTGAACGACCAAATCGCGCTGGTGGCTGACCTGGGAGGCACGAGGAGCGATATCTCGGTTGTAGCCAGCCGCGCGGGCATCTACACGACGCTGGCGACGGTCCACGACTACGAGTTCTGCGGCCAGAAATTGGATCAAGTGCTGGTCGATTATGCGGCCAAGGAGTTTCTGAAGAAGAACAAGGAGGCGACAGATCCGCGGAAGACGGCGAAGAGCCTCGCAAAGTTGACGCGGGAAGCGGAATCTGTCAAAAAGGCGCTCAGTCTGGGCTCCACGGCGACTTTCAGCATCGAGGGCCTTGTGGATGGCCTCGACTTCACTCTATCCGTCAACCGCAGCCGCTTCGAGCTGCTGGCGAACAAAGAATTCATGTCCCTCCAACGCATGATCGAGTCAGCCGTAGAGAAGGCCGGAATGGATGTTCTGGACATTGACGAGATCCTCTTGGCTGGGGGAACGTCTCACATTCCGCGCATCGCAGCAAATCTCAAGACTCACTTCCCCGATTCTGCAGTAATTGCCCCCAGCACATCTCCCTCAGCCGTGAATCCGTCAGAACTCATTGCGCGCGGCGGAGCCATCCAGGCCAACCTCGTGTGTGCCTACGACATTGCCGACGTCCAGGAGAACACGCAGCCAGTGATAACGGTAGCCTCCCATACCAGCAAAGCAATCGGCATCGTCGATGCAGATGGCAGCTTCACCACCATACTCCCCGAGCACAGCTCGGTCCCGGCGAGGAGGACGTGCTCGGTGCCTGTGCCCAAGGGAGGCGACGTGCTCGTCCGCATAGCAGAAGGGAAACGTGAGATCATCGTCACGAAAGCCGAAGCCACGCCAAAGAACGACTCCGAAGACGATGATTCAGACGAAGAGTCTGAACCTGCCGAGATACGTAGCAAAGCGTGGACAGCCGGGAAAGTACTCACTGAGGCTTGTCTCCGCGACGTGCCGCAAGGCGGAAAGGTGCGGATGCAACTTGATTTGGATGCCAAAGGCGCCATGACGCTGTCGTGCATGATAGAGGGTAAAAAGGGCGGAGTCAGGGGATCGACCAAGGTAGAAGTAAACGGAGCATAGACGTCGGGTATCTCTAAGAAGGCCGTCCCTGATCCCTAACGGGCAGGAAATTGCCTACAATTAACGAAGGTCTGTTGCGTCAGCCAGTCCCACCCGTCAGCGGCGGGAACAACTTACATGTTATGTCCATCTCTCCGTATGGTAAAGGATACGGCGCACTTTGTCGTCTCGCCGTGCGTGTCTTGGATGGTGCAGCCCATTAACACGGCTTTCTGGTCCATCTCGAACGCAATCTTGGCAAACTTTTCCCAATAATCCACCAGCGAAGCTTCACACAAAATCTCCTGAAGAGCCAGAGACCCGTCTCGAAGCGTTCCAACTTTTCTCCCAATCAACTGTGCCATTTCTCGATTTCCACGACACACCTCCCCTGTGCGTCTCCAGCAACAGGCCGGAATCGCCATGCTCGCAAACACACGGTCATACTGCATCAGCAATCGCTCAAACCAGACTTCGACCAGGATCAGCTGGAGGTCGGTGAGTGACTGCATGGCTTCGCGGAATTTGGGGCGGAAGCGGGCTAGCTGATTTGTGATCTTCACCTGCGAACTTGATGTCAGGTGCGTAGACATGTACTTTTGTAGGCGAGAGTAGCCTGCCACGTAGTTGAATGGCTTGAGCAACCCAGCCTCGTACTTGGCGTGTAGCAACTGGCGCAGTCGGTCAGAGGCCCCACCTGGCACTGTTGGGTCTGCTGCGGTGAGATAGAATCTTTCATGTCGTGCATTATCGTCGTTGGGGGCAGCCTGGGGTTGAGGTGGAGGTTGAACTGCAGGAGGCATGTAGCTAGTTGCGTCTGGCAACAGAATGGACGAAGAAAGGAAGTTATTCAGTAAATTATACTCATTTGTCATTTCGGATGTGTTGAAGAGGTAGTTTGTAGGCATTGTATTCCAGTCTTCTAGCGGTTGATGGTGTTGATTTTGCTGATTTTGTTCTTGTTCTTGTTGTTGTTGTTGTTGTTGTTGTTGTTGTTGTTGTTGTTGTTGTTGTTGTTGTTGTTGTTGTTGTTGTTGTTGCTGCTGCTGCTGCGGCTGTTGTTGCTGTTGTTGATGTTCAACCGAGGCCTGCAGCTGTGGCTGAATGGTTCTCTGGCTTTGGGGAGATTGAAGAGATTTACTTCTACTTCTCTGCCTCATTTTCCGAGACTCGTCCCGACACAAGTGGCCTATATCTCTCTTAATACACCGTGAACAAGGCCGATCCAGATCGCACGTCATATGCGATCTCCGGCAGTAGATGCATGCATGGTCAACTTTGCGACGCTTTTTATGATATTCATTCGGACTGGAATCCTTCTCGTCCAGGCCTTTCTTCGCCGCCATATTCACTGTTCCTCTAACTCGGTATTCGTGTAACCTTCACTTGCCCCTCGGCCCCGCAAGTCATCGGACGGCCCGCTCCGGCCGAGGTGTCATCGATCCAGTCAAATGGATAGGGTTAGATCTTCCAAAGTGGGGTCAGCCGTTTGCAACTCCATCCGCACGCAATGGCCGCCCCGCTGACGTGGGAAGGCAGCGCTGATTCTCGTCCGGTTGTATCGTCACGCCTGCCAGATGAGGTTGTTGCGTGTCTGCAAAACTCACGCTACGTAGGTGAAAACTCTTCCCTTTGGGTGGCCTCCCCTTGACCAAGATACGCAGCTTCATCTGGCAACATGCCTGGACAACCGCCCGCATTTATCGCTGATGAGATACACCTATCTGTCAAACAGTCCATTCCCCGCTTCTCTCCCCAAAGGGCCCTTTGTGATAATGACATCTAATCAATCGTCCATCAAAACCACCAATCTCGCCAAAAACCCCAACGCCAGCCTCCTCGTTCACGACTGGGTCTCTAGCCGGCCGCCGGGCGATCGTGATCGGAGTCCAGAGGGGAGACGACATAGCAGCTTGGCCACCATGCTAATGCAGATGAACTCAGCTGCTGTTAGTAGCATCAGCGTGACCATCAACGGGGGCGCCACTGTACTTGAGCCAGGCACGGACGAGGACAAATGGTGTCGTGAGCAACACCTGCTGAACAACGACTTTGATGATGCTGGGGAGGCGATGTTGGGCACGAGCCCGACGACAGCGCGAGTCAACGGGAGCAGGGAAAGCTATTTGGCGAACCGGGACGTGCGGGTGGTGGTGGTGAAGATTAACGATGGAAGGATCAGCGATTGGAAGGGGCAGATTAAAGACTTTGCAATCGGTTGAAATTGTGAAGCTATTGATGAATGATGTACATTTGACTGCTCATGCACTCGTGTACGTTTAACTGCGTAATGTTTTTGTATCAATTTAAATATATTTGGCAAGTGCGTCACCCTGCAGCGCGCTTGGCCAACAATTAGCAGGCAGCGCGCATCGGCCTCGACCCTCGACCCTCGACCCTCGACCATCCACACTCGACGCTCGACGCTCGGCACTCGCTCAATGGACACGGACGGCATCGCCAATGGACCTGCCGCCGGCAGCCCAACGGTCGCTTCGCCCACTGGTCGACCGGAGGCCGTCGACGACGTCATGTACAGCGACATCGGCATCACGACGCTCCTCAACCGGCTGAAGCAGTCGATAGCATCGGCCCGCGACTTTGCTGCCTTTCTTAAGCGACGGTCAAAGCTGGAAGAGGACCACGCGGCAGGACTGAAAAATGTCGCACGCATCCAGTTGGAACTCGTGCGACGCGCCGAGTCGCGCGGCGAGTCCTACGCCGCCCAGCTGACCGAAGCGCTTCGCACTCACGAGCGCATGAGCGACAACGGCATGCAATTCGCACTGTCGCTGCATCAGATGCATGAGGACCTCAACGTGCTGAGCAGCAACATGGAACGCGACCGCAAGACACTGAAGCGCGATGGGCTCGACGCTGAGAAGAGAGCAGCCGACGCGCTGGCCGCCATGTCCAAGGCCAAGGCGCGCTATGATGGTCTGGCCGAGGACTACGACCGCGCGCGCACGGGAGACGCCAAGGGCCGTCGAATTGGTCTCAAAGGTCCCAAAAGCGCCGAGCAGTACGAGAGCGACCTATTGCGCAAGGTGCAGGCCGCTGACGCCGACTACGAGGAAAAGGTGCGCCTGGCAAAGTCGCAGCGCGAAACGCTGCTCAATGAACAGCGACCGCGAATCGTCCGCGCCCTTGAAGAGCTCTGCCGCGAATGCGATTCGGGCTTGACACTGCAGCTGCAAAAGTACGCGGCTTTCAACGAGAAGCTGCTGCTCGGCAACGGCATTGCTGTGTCGCCGCTGCAGGCCAAGGATGGCCGACGTGGTCTGCGTGATCTTATCTATGACATCGACAACGACGCCGACTTCCAGTCGTACATGACGCGCCACCAGGCCAAGGTCCCGCCGCGGCCCAGCGAGATCCAGTACGAGAAACACTCGACCTTTGCCCCTAAGACGCAGCAGCCGGCCCAACCAACACCCACTCAGCTTCCTGTGCGCGGTACGAGTGCGTCACAGCCGGGCTCGGCTAGCAGTCGACTGGGTGCCATGCTTCCAGGGCCCATTGTGGCGCCGTCGCAGCCCATGGACTACCATGATGATGCGGAGCAGCCGCGGAGCCCTATCAGTCCTGTGCAGCCAGCTCACAACATACAGCCGGTCGCAGCTTCCGCTCCTGCTCCTGCTCCTCCTCTGGCTGAAAGACCTCCGCTACGCCCCGTTTTTGGCGTCTCGTTAAACGATCTTTTCGCTCGAGATCAAAGCGCGGTACCCATAGTCGTGATCCAGTGCATCCTTGCCGTTGACCATTTCGGTCTCAATGTCGAGGGAATCTATCGACTCAGCGGAACGAGCTCCCACGTACGATAATCCCCCGTTTGCGAAGATGCAGCTGACAGTAGCCGTGATGCAGGTAACGGCTCTCCGCAATACCTTTGACAACAATCCAGGAAACCTCGACTTCCGCAATCCTGAGTCTTTCCACCACGACGTCAACGCCGTAACAACGCTGATGAAACAATTCTTCCGTGAGTTGCCTGATCCCTTGTTCCCGCAGAATGACTATGCGACCTTTATCGCCGCCGGCAAGGTGGCAGATGATGCCACCCGCAGAGACTCGCTGCATCAAGCCATCAATGACCTTCCAGACCCCCATTATGCCACCCTCCGCGCTTTAGTTTTACACCTGCATAGAGTCATGATGCACGAGCGTTCGAACAGAATGGGGTCTGCAAATCTTGCACTTTGTCTGGCGTAAGTACCTGTTCTGCATCCCCTTTAGAGAAGCCTGCTGATGTAGCCCAAAAGGCCGAGCTTAATGGGCACCCACAAAGACAGCCAGGTTTCAGATGCGGCTCTGCAGACTAGAGTCGTCCAGACAATCTTGGATAATGCCACTGCAATCTTTGATGAGGATTAACTGCCTATGGAGAAGAAGGGATATTCATTTTGAAAGCCCTATTACCTAGGGCGAGGGCGTAATATTCATCATGGGGCCGGGAAAGAACGGACTGTACTTGTCGAGACTGAAGAGAGTCGTTTCCATCTCTAAACCTAAGAAGTTCGAGGTTGTACTCGTAGAGCTACATCGTTATGATAAGATGGCGGTTCGAAAGTTGTGGGGACGTTGAAGCCACTAACCTCGGCTGCTTGTGGTGGTTCGCTTACAGTATCCTATTAAGCCCTTCCCCCCCACCCCCCCAAACCTTGCAGTAGCATGAAACTGGACCAGTGGGGACCCTCTACAAGGTAGAACAACCTGGTGAAACCAGTTGCTTCACTTGACTATTACTCCAGGGCTTTTTGGTCGGGTGAAGAACCAAGAGTGGCAACAAGCTTTCATCATGTCCAATGGACTTCACGCATGTGTCGACGCGACGAGATGTAGTGGCATTCGCATTGGCATCCAACCCAAATTCGAATTTTATATGACAGTGCGTAATTGACCGTTGTAAAGCCATCATATAACTTGAATTCGGTGCGACTGAGGCAGGAGATGTACCTTCCTCCCGGGAATCGCCCAGCGTTCCATCTCCAGGTAGGTAGGTCGCGGATCCTTGACGCCAGTCTCCCATATGCCAAGTGACAAGTCAGCATTCAACCGTTGCCACGGATACTGTCACTTGCTTTCATCAAGTCGCTGATCGTAGACGAGCAATGGCAGCGCGTGGATCATTTCAAATTACTAGCCTAGAGAGATAGCTGCTTCGCTTCAGGCAGGAAACTGATCCCCCAGAATTTTCACATGCTGGACCATTGAAAACCGTTGGAACCGTTTTGGACGTTGCCTCGTTGTCTTGCGAAGCTAGCCACAAAGCATACCTGAAGCCATGAGGAGCTAATGAGTCTTTTTTCGAACGACGAGTGCTCCAAGAAACTTGGCGTTATACACTTAGATATGATCCTACGTCCTTCTCTTTCTCTTTCCTCACACTCCTCCCCATGCCTTCAGTGATATATTCTTCTTTGGGATAGATACCCGTACCAAATGGCAATCCGGAATCGAGCAATGGGTCCTCGTTTGCACTGCTCGTATGCAGTGGCGTGCATTGCTGGGCGTTGCATATCAGACGTCCATCCAACGAGCAAGGGATTTGAACGGCTGATGCCAGCCCTCTGAGCAAGCAAAATGTCATGATACACCTGCGTTTTTTCAACTGGCATACTAACGACACGCTAGGCGTCTGAGCCAACATTGAGCCAAAACCTTTCGATGAGGCCATTCAAATGCGCGTCGATGGCGCGTGAGTCGTTTGCCTTGAACACCCAATGCTCCTTGCTAATCACTCGACAGCATGGATTACATCGGAGATGTCCTGGACTATGAATGGACCGAGCGTTACATGGGAATCTCTCTTGTGCTTTTGAAGTATGCTTTGACGCCGACGCATGATTACGCCAACTGGGACCCTAGCCAGCACAGCATTCCTGTCAAGCTCGTCTGGAAGGGTGGAGAACACAACCTTTGCTACATCCGCCAACGCGATTCGTTGGTACTGCCAAGAAGAGTCATCCTTGACAGCATGTTGAGCATTGCTTCTGGGTACAGGGAACCGTGGTAGGATTTCCGGAGGGAGAGCAATGCTCAACTGACGACTTTTGAGGATAAAGAGGCCTCAACTACCGTGGGTGCATACGTGAAAATGATTGGGACCCGAAATATTGTGGAAGACCTGTAATGTTCGGACATGACAGCGTGGATGGTGTGAACATGGCAAAGTCAGGAGAAAGAACAAGAAAAAAGCGAATTGGAAAAGACTTGGGGAAGAACAGTGGTGTTCAGACGAAACATCAAAAATGAAAAAAAAAAACCCAGCGAAAATGGCGAAAAAAAGTTTGGAACGGTCGAGAAAGACGTGAAGTGGAAGTGACGATAGGGAGTGACAGCCAAGCGAATGTTGGGACGAACGTGCAGTATTGAAAGCAGCCAATCAACCTCACATCTCACATCTCACATCTCACATCTCACATGCTGGCCAGAGTTAGATTTCACAAGTTGCGATATGATTCACAACCAATGTTGTTCAGCTCTCTGGATTTCGAAGGGGGTGGCGCGCCTCTGTCTTCAATCTCATGCAATTAAGATCGAGTCAATGGCGACTCCGTAAGTTCGAGACGAATGAACCTTCATGACCATCCCGCCATTCGACGAGACGGTTCCAATACACAGGATTAATCATCGTTATCACTACGCCATGTACCCATATCGTGCAACACAACTTTCATTAGCATTAGAATCCCCCATGAACTCCGAATTGCTCCCTCCGCAACTCCAATTCTCCAAGAAGTATCGTCATCGTCCAGATAGAAATTGGCTCATCTCGACCTCTTCCCTTTTGCTACCGTTTCTACTTCCCTTGTTGCTCGCACTCGTGCCGTTACGCTCCGCCACATAGCGGCTCTTGTTATCCGCTTTTCTGACCTTTTTCCTTTCCGTGAAACCGAGACGCTGATCGCCCATCTCGTACCGCTTCTTGAATTGGAGAAAGCTCATCGGTCGTGGCCGTCCGATCGCAGCGAGAATGCTCCACAGCTTCCCTTCCATGGCAAATGGACGATGGCGCTCCGCCTGCAGAAACTTTTGCGAGTTGAGGTACTCTCTCGTCGTCTCGCCGCGAGCCATGAGGAAGATGTGATATAGAAATAGGGAGCCGGGATAGGGCAGTGCAAGAACTCCGTAGACGAACATGGCAAAAGCGACGCGTTCCTGCACACGGCCATTGAAGACGGCCGTTGAAAAGGAAAGATGCGCATTCATCGCGTAAAGGATGATGTGCGTGATGCTAAAGGCAAGCAACAGCAAACAAAGCAAAGCGGTGGAGCCCACAAAAGTGAGGAAGTAGCGATAGTTGCGCCTTCCAACGCAGTTATTCAGCCACACACAGTGATGATCTTGAGTGTCGATGCAGGCGTCGCAGATGCGGCAATGGTGGGCGCGCGGAGGACGCCAGATCATGCAGGTTGTGCAGTATTTGGTGGGCACCTCCATGGCTGGCGGGGAGCTGAGGCCCTCTTCGCTATGGGGATGTTTGCGCGTAAAGGTCCGGATTAGGACCCAATCTGTCGTAGGCGGGCCGAGAGCGAGTGGATCGCGCGCCTCAGCCGGCGTAATTGGTTGAATGTGAATATTCCGCGGCAGAATGCCAGGGTCGGAGAAGGCGGCGTGTAGGAAAGAGGAAAGGCAGATGTAGGAGAAGTAGGCAAAGATGATGGGCAAAGCGGGAGATACGTGGTGCCAGAGCCAAGGCGCAGAGAAGACGCAGAATAAGGCGACCGGCAAGAGCATGAGGACGAGCGTGAGAGTATTGAGTGGCTTTGCCTTGGTGTTGAGGCAGCGGCCCTCGACGAAAAAGAGCATGTTGCCTGCGAAATATTCGTAGTTCTTGCCTGCACCGGCTGCAGCTGGTGGGAAGAAGGGCCTCTCTGCAGTTTTGGGGGTGGAAACGGCAGAGTTGACCATTTCATGCCGGCCCGAATGCTGGTCTAGCCTCAAAGATGTACGCAGAGACTTTGGCGATGCTGGATTCGGGCTCACGGCAGTGTGCGGCTTCCAATGCTGGGGCTTTGACTGGTTCAAAGGCATCGTGCTCTCTGAAACATCGGCACGACGCACTTCGCCCGCTCCAGCAGCCAATGGCGGCGATTGACGTCCCGGACCTTGCTCAGCATGGTCTGCGCGAAGAGTATAGACAGACGCTACACTGCGCCGGTTCTGAGCGCCCGAGTCCTCGCTGCACCTCTTGATGGTCGTGGGCGACGGTTGCCGCTGCGGCTGCGCTTTCTGACTGTTCATCGGGTGAAATACGGCCTGTGCTGCCAGAGAAGGCACATGTGTCTGCGAAGTCAAGGACAAATCATTGTGTCCGTCGCGCAAGCTGGTGTGCGCCGTGGAATCGCGCGGCAGTACCGGCGCGGTTTTTACGTTTTGGGAAGGCACGCTGGTGGGCCGCGCTGGCGGGAGTCCCGTCTCCCCCACCGGCCCCGAAAGCCCCGCAATCGTCCCCTTTGCATTATCTGCCCCCAGGTCAAATGTCGTGTCTGTCATGGCCGACCCGGCTGAGATGGGTCGGCCATGACCCGTGTCCGGGAACGGATCGGTGTCCAAAAAGGTGGGTAGTGCGCTGGTGGCGGCTTCTGACCGTTTATCGCCCATCCATGGGTCCATCACAGCCGCCGTGGCTCGTCGATTGCGTCGTCCCGGGCGCCGATATCATAATCTTTCTTCAGCCGTGCTCTGTGTTCACCTCGTCGCACCCAAATGGGACGGAACGTATACTACGGTTTGTACAGTCTTGTTTGACTCCACTTTCTGTGTTATTCCTCCTATTGTGCTGCCGTTGAGTCGTTTGCGTCGACCCACGTGAGGGAGATGGAAAGGGGGAGGAGGGGGGGGGGAAGTCGGCAACTGCCGACGCTAATTCCCAGCACGGACTAGCGCTCCCGTTCTCCTCTGACCAGACAGCTCCACTTCACCCTACAACCGAACATCATGGCCGCCAACACACGACAGCTCGTCCTTCGCTCCACTCGCCATCGGGTAGCCGCTCCATTGGTGCGTCGCGGCTATGCTGCGGGGGCCGAACGCGCGTCAGGAGCGCAAGAGAAGATGGACTTCAAGCAGGGAGCCAAACGAGATCCGGAGCTTTTCGTATGTTCTTCAAGAAGAAGAGCCTTTTCCACAGCAGCAGCTGATTGCGTGCTCAGGTCCTTTTCGGAATCATGGCTGGTGCGGCTGGCCTTGTTGGCTGGCATTTTAGCCGCAACCCCACGTCGGCTTCATCAGAGAGCCCAGTGGCTAAAGCTCCCGATTCAGAGCCCTGGAAGACGGGTGGCGATGCGCGATACCAGTACCACCCTGGCGGTGATGAACGCCGTGGCCGCAGAGACGCCCCCAGCGCCCTGAGCGAAGTCACCATCCCCAATGTCAACCTGCCCAAGGTAAGCGAGCTCCTGCAGTTGATCACGGTATCGTGCCATTAACGCATCATAGTCGCTCCATGAAAAGTATAACAAATGGGGCAAGGAGGGCTACTGATCCGTTTTGTTTCCATAACCGCGTAAATATCTACGAAAGCACGGGTATCTATGCTTGAGTCATTTCCCAGTTGATGACTGTCGTTACTTCCACCGCGCCAGCTTCCGGTTTGTCACATCCATGAAATTGCTCATTTCTTCCATGACAACCTCCTCGCCCATCTCTTCCTCGTCTTCATCCTTCTCCTTCTCCTCGTTCTCGGGCTCAATCTTATCCTCGTCCTTGCTAATTTTGTTTTTGCTAACCGTGTCAGGCGAGAGGACAGCTTCCAACGGCAACATCTCGAACGGCTGCTCCGCTTCGTCCTTGTGATGGACGTCCAGCAGCTCACCCTCATGCACCACTCCATCCGCCGTGCTGATATCAGGCAGAGGACTCAGCCTGAAGCTATTCTCCAGGTGGATCTTCTTGGGCGCCGGCCTCGACACCATGCTGCCCAGATGACTCGGCGGTGCGGCCCACAGGGTCGATCGCTTGTTGGCAATCTGCCCCAGTTCCCGGTGGAAGATCCAGGGAAAAGACATGAAGGGCATGCTCTCGCACGTCATTTTCTTATCGGAGCCGTCTGCTTCTGCTCCCTTGTGCCTCTCGCACGCGTCTGCCACATCCTTTGCGGTTGCCACGTACATGGCAGCGATGAATGGCCCCAGCTTGTCCCAGTCCCGATCTTGAGGCGTAGTGCCCGCCTTTTCGAAACAAACATCCCGGATGTTCTGCTTCAAAGTCTCTGCTTTTTCGCCAAAATCCGTCGAGAACTTGTAGTCGTTGTTCTGGTTATGCTCCATGATAAACGTGGTCCAGACCTGGAACTCGTTTCCGATGCCATACTGCGTCATGATGCGACGGACAGCCTCATCGTACTGCTGTTTCACAATGGCTGCTTCGTGGATCATCTCGTCAGAGAGCGTATACGCCTCCGTGATGCGCTTGTCAAAGGGCAAGTTCCAGACCGGCTCAAATGGAATGCGGTCGACGGCATCATAAAGCTTGCCCAGCACCCTCGTGGATTTGTATGTGTGCGATTTTTCCGCCCAATGTGGATATGGCGGCTTGAAACGAATGTTTTTGGGATACCTTGCCGGCACTCCCGTCTTTGCATAGTCGACAGCCATGGAATGGAGGCTGGCCAGTTCAAGACATGGCGTGCTCTTGACGCCGTCCTCCGCTTTGTCTGCCCAGTACCGATGGGCTGAAGCAATGAGGCCTACAGTATCATTTTTCATGTGCATCACGAAGAACGAAGTGATGTCATGCACAGTCACTGGTCCTTTACTTCGAACAGGAGGCGGAGCCTTGTAGTCCATGGGCTCGTAGTTCCACTCCTCCGGGAGGAGATCTGGATCCCACATAACCAGATAATCGTCACCGTCGAGATCGCCACCAGAGCACATGTTGGCCAGATCGCGGTCGCCTGTTTGAGGCAGGACCACGCAGTCCTTCAGGTGGTGTAGCTGGGGGGCATCGACAGCCTTGACCACCCGGATATCCCCTGGATGGAGCGAGGGGTTCCGAGCCAGGATGCAGACACCTGTGATGACCGTGTACTTTCCCGGGTTCATGGGCTCCGAAATCTGTAAGAAGATTTCGGGCAAATCCTCTTCTCTCTTGGATCCCCGAGGGGTCTTATTTGAATGACCCTTCAAAGTTCCCGTCTCGTCCACACAGCCCAGCACGAACGCGCCCTGGTCCACCGAAAGTCGCGCCTTTTCCTTTAGGTACTTGATCCGCCACGCTCTCCATAGATGAAGACATGACTTCAGAAACGGATCCTGAGCCCCCATGAACCCGTCGCAGATCATTTCGGCCATTGTTATGGTCATGCCGTTGAAATCGACGTTGCGATTAAGAAGCTCGACTGCGATCTTTTCATCCTTCATAGCCGCCTCTAGATCGTGCAGCTGTTCCGCCATCTTGTTCGTAAACACTGTGGCTGGCACACCGAGCGCCTCCAACACTAGGATAAGCTGCAAATTGAGGTACGTGGCCGAGAACTGAGAAAAGCGGCAAATCTCAAGGCCCTGGTGTCGCGCAGGAAACTTCTCCTGGCTTGGGCGAATCTGCACCACCTTGCCTTTGACGGCCGGGTCGACGGCCAGCACGCCTTTGCAGCCGCCCAGATGGAACTGAAACACTGATGGATAATCGCCGGCAGCCGTCCCAAGGCCAATCTCCTGCGCAACCATCTGTGCAAGAAAGGGCGAGATTTTGCCCACCCCGTCGGTGAAGCAAAATCCGTTGCGCTCAATGTCTGGAATACGTTGAATATGGACTCCGAGTGACATGCCTTTTGTGGTAGACAAGCACTGGCCGAGCCGGGCAGCATACTTGGCAACCACGTCGATGTGGCCCAGGTTTCCCATTCCCATTCGAATCTTCTCCGCTGTCAAACTGCCCGAAGCAGCGAAGAAATAGGCACCATTTTCACGCACCTGCGAGCCGTTAAAGGCGAGGAATTCGTAGTGCAGGTTCCCGACGCGAATGCCGTTTCTCATGGTTCGTTTCACCCTGGTGAAGACCTCGTTCATGCTTTCGTCCTCGTTGGTCATGATCCGGCCCTTCCACCGCTCATCGGTAAATTTGACGCGGAGAAAGCGGTCTTCGTATTGCTTGTACTGGCGCACGATGCGGTTCGATGTCTCAATGACGGGTGTATAAAAGTATATTGTGGTGGGCGTGATGATGGCTGCCCGCACCAGCGAGCTGAACTTGGTGGACTTCCGCGTTTTGATCCCCAGCCGGCTCTCGAGCTTGAAGATCTCCATTGGGGAGAAGTGGCGTTGCTTGCCATCGGCTACTTTTTCCAGCAGGCGCGTCGCCCTCGTCGGGTCCATGGCCGCGAGCTTAGCTACAAATTCAGAAGTCAGGTTGCACTCGCTGAGCCAGTTGTTACTGATGCACACCTCGAGCTGGTACTGCACGTTGGGGCTCAGCTCCAACCGGGTTGGCATTAACTCTTGTATCCACGAAAAGCTAGACTCTCCGACCTTTGACGGCGACAATTCGTCCGCCCACTTCCAGACTTCGCTTGCGTCACCGGGGACCTTGTTGACCGTTGCTGTCCACGTTGTTGATACGTTGTGATCCGTAAGCACCTTGAATATGGTTGTGTAATCTTCCGACTCAACTGCTCCCTTTCCCAGCACAAAATAGTACGTCAGCCACCTCCCTACGTCAAGAATTGGATCCATCCTGCGCAGTTGGATGATTGAGTCTGGAGTCCCAGGGGACTTGTCGATGCCGGTTTGACGGAACCACGCCTGCGACTCCCTCCACTCCATAATGTTATTTGTAGCGTCGTTTGTCGGTTTTACGTCGTGCGTCGACTTGATATCGTTGGTCTTTCGCCATACAAACGGTGGCATCTCCAGCGAAACCGCCAAGGCAACCTCGCCATCATCCGTCTGTAGCCTGCACACACGTTTGATCAGGCTAAATGGGATCTTGAGCTGATACGTATTACGGTAGACCTGCGTAGGCTTCCCGGGCGGGCTTTTATACTCGATATCGACCCCGAATTTGATCAGAAAATCGTTGTACCTGGTGTTGATGCCAAATTCTAGCAATGGGGCAGCTGAAGGAGCAGATGTAAACAGACTCAGGAACTTCTCCGGGCTCTGCATCATCCCAGCCTCCATCCTTTCCACGGGCACCATCAAGATCTCCGGCAACGCCTCTTCGCCATTTTGGCCGTTTGATTTGGAGTCGATGATCGGCTCGGGAAAGAAACTAATTACATGATCGCGTTGGTCAGGCGTGCGCAGATGGAGTTGTGAACTGATCCAGGACAAGTCTTTCGGCACGGGGCGAAGAATGAGAAAAGCTTCCCGGTGGTTTCCTCTGAAGTTCAACTCAATGCGCGACACGTTTCCGTACGGTGAAAACGTCTCGTACACCTCCCAGGTGCCACAAGTGAGCGGAACCCTTTTGATTCTTATCTTCAACGCCGACGCTTTCGTCCATTCCTTGCTTGGCTTCCGCCTCATCATTGGTCTGGGCGCTATGGGTTTCTTGTCTGCCTGCGGGACGGGAAACGCGAACCTCCGTGCTCGGACATTTGTTGTTCTTGCCGGACTTGAAGACGGCCGTTGACTAAGTTCAGAGTCGAAGCCCTTGAGGAGTTCCTTAAACGCCGCACTTCTAGCTTGGCGATTTGGGGATGCCTCGCGCAGATCATCGTCGGAGGACTCTGAATCCATTGGCTCTTCTGCTTGGCTCTGCGGGCTCTGCGTTGACGATACCGAAGAGGAAGACGCGAAAGTAGCTATAGCAGGCTCGGATTCTGATGACTCAACGGGCGGAGACATGGTCGCAAGCTCATAGCCCGCTGTGGATTTATTAGTACATGATTTGACACAGAACAGGCGCCAAGAGAAATTCTACATATTCAGGAGAAGAAGCTACGTCGGCCAAATAGAATGTGGTGCCAGGAGAAAATATTATAGTGGGGATGTATTCACCTTTAGATTGCTCACTGTGCGGGGTGTAAGGTTTAGTTGACATTACAACGTGGTGGTGCTGCGGGTGAGATTGAAACTTGTTCTAATTAGATGCGAAGGTTCACCACCGTTTTTGATCATTCTGCGATCGCAAGTAAGAGCGACTCTCAAACGAGCGTTTTTTGTTATTTGTGCACGAAGTTTGGGGTCACACCCGCAAACGACGGAGATTCCCGAAGTACCCACAGGTCACGTGCTTTCCCCGCGCTCGAATACTCTGGCCGTGCCATCGCGTTGGATGAGGAACAGCATCTCCAGCTCTGCCATCTCACCCTCCACCTCATAAAGCCCATAGTCCCCTCCGCCCCTGGTTATCCTTAAGACCCCACTTACGTCGTGTGCCGCCCCCGTTTCCAGTTGCCTGACACTCAAAACCCACCGTGCCACATGTGCTTGCTGCACCACAAACGATGCGCATTGGGTCTCCAGCGGTACGTCCATATGTCCAGGTGGAGCCAAAGCGGCCGCTAAAAGTGGTTGATCGGCGGCGCAGGTGATAATTACGGTGTATGCAAGAGATCGCATTTGGAGCACAAATGAAGAGAGGCTTGCCGCATTCGCGAGCCCCAAAGCAAGGAGGACATCTGGGTTGTCTAGTAATACGTTGACAACACGCTTGCCAGAGTCGGATGCATTGGCATTCGCTTGTCTGACTGCCACGTCCCAGTCTGTTAGGGCTTGCTTTGAAGTGGAATCAACAATAACAAGCCTGCCACTGCGTACCAATTTCGTAGAGTCGATGCCCTGTTCATGTTTGTTAAGTTTTTCTCCTGATCTTTGGGGTTTCGTACCGTCGTCCTGCGCAACTCATTGCTCCAATGGTGTTCGTCGCGCACAAAGCTCACAATGACCAAACCCGTTTCAACGCCGTCAACTTGTGCTCCTAGCAACACCCTGGCAAATTTGGTGGCCAGCCAGCTTCCGCAGCATTCCAATGTATCCGTCAGCAATGTAAGTGATCCTCTTGGCTGGATCCTGAGGTACGGCTCTAGAGCGGTAGGAACGTAGTTGTGGCTGCGTGAGGCCATGCGTATAAGCCGTGGTTGGGAAAGGCTAAATTGGCTTGGCAGATGTAATCGCTTTGTGGGCGAACCACAAAATGACGTTCTCAAAGTGCGGCTTGGCAAAAGGCTGAGATATCTGTTTGTGAAGTGAAGAAAGAAAACTAGGCTCGTCACACCAAGCGACGCTATACTGTGCTACTCATAATGGCATGTGTACATGTACTCATCGTTGCATCGGCCCCAGAAGAGCTCTCCAGCCCACAAGCAACCTTTTCCCCAAGGGCACCGTTGCTTGTCCGGCTTTGATTTTGACGTTATCGTTTTGTAATTCCTTTCCTATTTGCATGTAGCTTTCAACGGCCACTCGCATGGCTGCCCTGCCGGACCGGGGTAGGTTTTCTATCTCGTCTCTGCTGCTTTCATAAAAAGCGAATGCGCGATTCAGGAGGCGCGAACGCAGCTTTTCTATCTTTTGTCTCACAGATTTATCAACCTCTGCGCTTGAAGCTGGATCGACCATGCTGCGTAGTGTAGAAATGCAGGCGTTGGAAGATAAGCTCTCCGCTCTAAGCCATGTCGGAGGTAGATATAGTCGACCGTCTTGTGCATCGCGCGACAGATCTCGTGCAACATTCACGTACTGCAATGCTAGCCCCATGTCGCGTCCAGCTGCCATCATGCGCTTAGCTGAACCCTCACTGGTGCCAGGATCGTGGTAAAGCACCAATTGGATGCAAAGATGCGCCACTGTGCCTGCGACTCGTGCACCATAAAGATCCAAATCACTTTCGGTCTTGATTGGTCCAGTAGCCAGCGAAGGTGTGAAAGCAAGGTCCATCTCGAATCCCCGTAACAACTCGTATAGTGGCTCCTTGTCCAAGTATTGCGTGGGAAGTAACAACAATGTCAAATGCGCTTGGGGCGGAAATTGTCGCATAGCGAACATAATTGCCTGTCCTTGATTGCGGTCTTTAGGATCCACCACAGCGCCATTGGGTTGCTTGTGGCCGCCGCTGTAGCAGAGATCAAGGTATCGACGAAACTTGCCAATCCATACCTTTGCCTCTTTGGTACTTTTGGCGTTGTCCACGTAATTATCCGCCAACCGACAAAACGAGTACAGCAAAATCAAGTCGATGCGCAGCCTACCTTGAAAAGTGCTGCTGGCAAGATAGAAACTCCTGCTGTGGCTGTGCAAGTGATTTATGCATTGGTGTAGGCCTTGTATTCTGTCATCATCGTACGTACTCGCAGGTAAGAGGAGAGCCTTGGCCAGGAGTTTTGGGCCAGGTATGCGGGGAACTCGTGGAAAGTGAGCGGGAAAGGTATATAGCACAGCCATAGCATTATCGAAAGCCACCATCCCGGAAACAATGAGGGTATTTGTTAGGAGAAAAAAGATTGCTTCTTCGATCTCCAAGCCAGGCCATAGAGTTAGTCCGGTCTTCGTCCCAGATTCAATGACCCATGTGCCTCTTTTAAGGGCCAGCGTATCAACCACCCAGAGGTAGATGGTCGGAATGGCAATAGGCAAAAGAGTATTAGAGAGCGGGAGGTTGATCAAGAATTGATAGGCCAAGGTCCAGATCAGCCACAAAACCGGTACGGCCCAAACTAGAATGAGACCCAAGTAGGTTCGATCTCCTTGAGCTTTAATGAAGTGATAACCCTGTTTGATCACCAAAGCCAAGATGACTTGGCCAGTCAGCCGGATCAGTTTCCAGGGCTGTTTCTTTTTGCCATCTTCCCGGACCAGGTAAATTGAGTGCAACGTTGATTTGCTGACTAATGTGTACAATAGCGCAGTGTTGTAGGTCTGAATCACGAAAAAGAAGACTTCCTCAACCGGGATGCCAAAAAGTGTGGGCCCCATGATAACTTCTGGGGGATAAGTCCATACGTTGGAGCGGATGAGATAGGAATCCCATGGTGTTGTCGCTATGACGGCTATGAAAATATGAAAGGCGATTTTGCAGACGTCGATTTGAGTGAGCAACGGGAAAGAAACAAGAGTGAGTAAGATGGCAGGAGGGATCGTGTAAGTGACATGGCTGTTGTGATGTTAACCTTTGCAATGGGGATGAAGAAACTGACCTACACTAATGCGTAGTCGATTCCCATCTTATCTGGCTTCTGAGCTCCACCGTCGCAGGATTTACCTTACCCTCCATGTTCTTACGTCATCGAGTGGACGAACCGGCTTAGTCAGAGCCACACAGTGGTAGTAACGTGTTTGGTAGCACGCTTTTGTACTGTATCTTCACTGAGCACACATGCTTGATTGCCAAGAGTGCCTAGAAAAGTCAAATGTTTTTGTGAAGTTTTTGACACAAGGTGACTGAACCGTTGGGGAAAGTCTTGGCAATGAGAAAAGAATCCACATCCAGCGGAAACAAGCACGTTGATTGACTACATGACACCGTACTAGTTCTCACACCCCCTTATAGCAATACATCAGTCAGAAAAGCATCCATTGCCATCATTCACGCCTTTTGGGCAGTGTATACATTAAAAATCCAAAGACGCCCGGATGAAATTGGAAGCTGCCAACGTAGTTAAGCTTCGACTCAAACAAGACTGCGCCTCCCACTAACGCGCCGGGCGAGAGAAGCAGCAGCAGGCCGAAAGACCTGCCTCTTGGACGGCCTTCTAATTACAGCCGACTCGACAGCGACATCATCTGACTCTTCAGGGGAGAGCATCTCTGTAAACTTTGAGCTGCGCTTGACACCGCGTTGAGTAAGGGCAGAGCTCGGACGGCCATTTTCATCGTTATAATTCTTGACAAGCCCTGAATGTGTTACTGGGCGACGAAGGACTTCCTGCTCAACCGTCAAAGTCTTGCGCCGATCGGATACACTCCGTCGGACCTTGACCGGTTCCACTTCTTCCACGACCTTGGAACGAGCGGCGAGTCGCAGAGCGCGAGCTGAGCTTTTTTCTGCCTCTTCCTTTTCCTTCTTCTCCTGACGCAGTTTTTCCTTCACGTCTGGATCGTCAACGTCAATCCACCCAACCCATCCAGGGCCGTGAGACGACCTGGACCGCTTCCTGCCCTGTTCTTCCGTCGTCGCACAGGCGGTCTCCTCTGCAGCCTTGCGTTTTTCTGCAAGCTTCTTTTGCATGGCCTTTGCCTCCAGGGCATTAAGGCGCTTGCCCAAAAACCCCCGGCAGCTTGGTGTGCCACAATAGCAGGTATGGCGAGAGTTACCAAAAGTATCGAAATTGTAGTCATATGTCAGCTCTTCCCCGGTAAAGATGCCATTTTCGCCGGCAAATACGCCCATACGTGGGGTGCCATTTACAGTGACCATGCGCACTTCACAATTTGGTTCACAAGAATGGTTGATAAAGCGAGCCATGCTTCCCCTGGTCCCATCGATAACTAGACCCCGAGTGAGTTCCATGAGATAATAGCACTGTTGGTTTTTGTACTCTTCTCTCATGCGCCGCTGACACTCATCTTCAGTTATGATCTCGCCTGTATATTCCATTATAATCTGGCCAGCGGAAAATGGGCGACAAGACCTCACGCCATAGCCGCGGTTCTCAGTCTTGACAATTTCCACGCCGACATCAAAGGCGCCGCCTTTTCTGATTCGAGACGAGAGCTCGGCAAAACAACGATTTCCGCAAGTTGCAGCAGTGAGACTACAATTGTCCGAGTTGCACTCGTATTGCATGACACGGTTAAGGCACGCGTAGCCACAGCCCATCTCGTCGGGCGATGTAGGCGGTTTACAAACACACGCCGAGACCCCCAGCTGTTTGTCAAACTCCCAGAGCTCCCTCGCATCGCCAATGAGGCGGTTCTTATTGAGCTCGTGCCAACCCTTGGGCCTCTCTTCACCCTGTGTTGCGTAGATATTGTAAGGGATCACGAAGTCGCGGGCTTTGTCCAAGTATTGGAACATGGGCAGTGGCATGGTGAAGCGCGACTTGGGCGCAAGAGAGACCAGCTTCTTTCTTGGCCCCTCTTTCTTATTAATTTCAGTATTTTGGCCTACGTAGAGGCCTTCCTTGAGCCATTGTTTTTGCCTCTTACTTTGCACAGGCCCATCGCTCGGTATCGATACCTTCTCCTGCAATGTCGACAGTCGAGCTTTCTTGGTGCGCGGCAACGGAGCGTCGTTGCCCTCACTGTCTTCCAGGTCCAGTTCTTCCAGCACGCCTTTGGGCCCCGTATCCAACTCTTTGAGCAAGCGCGGCACTTCCCTGAGGGCCGATTTGCGCTTTCCATTGCGCGGCTGGGCAAGCTCGGCCGCTTCGCGCCGGCGCTTGCCGAGCACGCTGCCCACCTTGCCGGCCATCCTCTTCAGCTTCGCTTTGATACCTGGCTGGGGGCGCACTCGCGCTGGGCTAGTTGGTGGTGTGGACGCGTCAGAGACTTTGGAATCATCGTCTATGACTATGACATTGGACGACTCGCTACTCCCGGTGCTTGCTACCAGCGTGCGCTCAGTGCGGCTGCTGCCCCTTTCGACCTGGCCGTTCAAGTGTCGTTCGAGGCTGTATGTCGACGCGAGAAAACGGGAGCGCTTAGGCTGTCCAGCATCTGAAATCGACTCATTGGTGTCTAAAGACTGCTTTCTCGCCATGAGGTCACGAATGACGCAGACAGGTATCAATGTTATCTTGTGATAGATAGTGTCAACTAGTGTCAACTGTGCGAGACGCGTGACGCGTGTGGGCCGCTAAGCCTTAGCGCATGTTTATCGAAGTATGATTCGATTTGATTACTAATGCTCCACATAACCCACTCAATTTACGAGGCCTTTTAGTTCCCTTTTGGCCATTTGCCGTTGCGTCTCCACATCCCAGCCTTCTTCGTCGCACTTACGCAGCAATCTGCCAATGGCAATGATTGCTTTTGTACTATCACCGTCGATCCATACCTTGCCGTTGCGACCAATTGCGACCTCAAATCGCATTTTCTCTCCCACTTCTTCTAGCACCACCAGTCCTCCTTTTGTTTTTTCGTTCATCCCCATCATTAGCCGCCGTGCAAAGCCCGGTGAGATAGAGAAAACCATTCCATCGCGAAGAGGACCCAATCCCTCGGCTTTGCCCGACGACGGTTGTACGCACTCGATTTCAGTGTCTTCATATCTACTTGCTTTTGACACGCGCGCATAGACGACATCTCCTACCTCCAACTTTGGTCGTGTCTTCTTACTTGCTCCCTCAAAGGCCAAGTTATCTAGGAGGGCATAAGGTGTGTGAGGTGTCAGGCTACAGCTATACTGTTCTCCCCCCGAGCGCTGAACTTGAGCAATGACCCTATCTCCAACAGCAGGCTGGTATCGCCCGCGGCTAGGTTCAAGCCAGAGACCTCCTCTTCGTTTGTCGGTTTGAAGCACGCCAGAGGTGGTGGCACAAACGGTCGTGGGTGGGATGTTGTAAAGACCCGGCCCAATAGCCACAGTGCCTTTCTTGGACCTGGGGAGCTCATTACCCGGTACTTGTTCACCAGGCAGTAGCACAGTGTCCGCAGTGTCCGCTGCCATGTTGACGATTGCGTGTGCGGTCGCAATAAGCCCTGACTAATGTCTGCTAGCGCTTCCAATTCCCGAGCTAGGCCCAATGGAGTATATCAGCCCCACTTCCATGGCATCATGCAGACGTCCCTCGTGAACACCTGCACCCTCTTCGCGGACCCTAGTAAAGCTGCCTGTTCGTGTCGCCATCTCCTAGGAAACGCTACGGACCTAAGAGCCATTTGCCGGTCATGTCAAAAATGAGCCATTTGCCGATTATATCGAAGCCTTCCACGCCGGCATCCAAGGATACAGTCAGCAGCAGTGGAGGATCCAATCAGTCATTGTCTAATCAGTCACGAGCTACACCGCCGTCGAATTCCCGCGCAAACCCAAGCTCAGTGGCCTCTGGTTCTGCTAGGAGTAATAAGGGCGGGAGGCCAAACCACAAGTCGAGCAGACGATTCAATCCACAGTCTGTTACCGCAATGACCGAGGAAGACCAGGCTGTCGCTCGAGTTCTCGGACGCCGGGGAAGGGCTGCGGATATCACTCACTTGATGGACTTCTCCTCGCCGTTGAGCCATCACCAGAGTAACTACTACTCCGGGGCGACTGGGAGGAGCCGCGGGACAAACAGAGACGTCCTTAGTGCAAAGTTTTATGCAGGTGGACATGCTTTTGACCAGGCCAGGTATGTCCATGCCAACTACCGTTTCATTGTTCATCCGGATGGCGACTACCACGCACAGGCTGCGGATGCAGACGTCTACTTGGACTGGAGCACTGTCCTTCAGGTTGTTGCTTCCTCGAAAACGCAAAGTGCAGCTTGTCCAATCTGTCTAGGTGATCCAGTCGCTGCGCGTATGGCGAAATGCGGACACATATTCTGTCTTTCGTGTCTGATTCGATTTATGCATTTTGGGGTTGATGATACTAGGACTCAGTCGCAAAAAAAGTCCATGTCAAAAACCTGCCCTATATGCTGGGAACGCATCTATCTATCTGATGCACGACCTGTGAAATTTTTCTCTGGGCAGGAAGTGGATCACCCTAAAAACGGCCAATCCATCGTTCTACGTTTGCTCAGAAGGACTCCCGATTCGACTTTGGCTTTGCCCCGGGATGAGGCCATTTCAAACACTAGGAACTGTGACGTTCCTTGGTGTTTTGCTTTAGGTGCCATGGATCATGCCCGGATCATGAAGGGTAGTAAAGATTATATGATTCAGCAATATGACGAATTGATTAGCATAATAAAGGTATCAGAAGAGGAAGATAGGGTCATGTTTGACGAAGACTCTGTATGGACGCGTCGAGCAATCACAATGCTAAATGATGAAAAGGCCATGGCTAGAAACATTGCAAGTTCACCACAAGAGCGTGATGAAGAGGCACTGGGGCCTGACATGGCTGAAAGCGAGGAGTCGAGACGAAAATATGACGGGCAAAAGAGATATTCACTCCGTCCAAAGTCCTCAAATCAGCCTACAGGAACTCAGCCTGCACAAAACAGTCCAACTTGTCTTCCAAGATCTATACAGGATCTACGGCAACCAGAAAAACCACTGCCAAGCGAGTACTTATTTTACCAAGCGTTGCATCACTATTACCTTTCGCCATTGGACATAAGTATCCTCAAGTCGACCTACGGCACGTTCAACGCCTTTCCACCCGAGGTTTCCCCACACGTTGAACACGTATCATCTGGATTTGTTGTAAATGAACAGCTTCGCAAAAGTGCCAGATACCTGGGGCATCTTCCACTTGGGTGCGAAGTTAGTTTTTTAGAGTGCGACTGGACCGGCATCGTTCCAGCTAAGGTGCTCAAGAACTTCAAAAAAGTTCTCGACCGCAGGCGAAACTTGCGTGAGGAAAAGAATGTCCGCGAAGAAAAAGACAGGTTGAGAGTGGAGCTGGAAGCTGAGCGCGAGCTATCAGACCATTACCAACATGATGTATGGTCTTTATCGGCCGATCCCGCCTTTAATGCTGATTCTCTTGAGGCTTTCCCGCCAAACCGCTCCTTCGCGCCAGTTGGTACCGGCCAGTCAGATTCTCCGAACACAACACGGACAGTTTGGGGCACGGTTGCCGTTGGACCTTCGAACTCATATGAGTGTCAGAGTATGGAACAGGAGCAAGATGACGGATGGATGACAGCTATGCAGGAGTTGGAGGTGTTTGATGCTTCACACCAGAAATCTGGGAGTAAAAGGAGGAATAAAGGGAAGAAGATAACGCTCATGACTACGAATGCGCGACGGGCAGGGTGATGATCTACTTTTGCAGATCATTTTTACGTAGCCTCAACAATTACTTTGTCCAACGTGGAAAACTCCTTCACTTGCTCCTCTGTAACCCGGGGACCGGGATGTACCTACCCTCGCCTAGATGTACCTGTATGGCCTAGATTTTGCTATCGGGTTCCACTTCACCAGCCACGGCAGCCGACCAGGGTATCACAAGTTCGACCACGGTCGTGGAATGTTGTCCAACAAGGAAGGTGAGCTGCGTACGGTGCAATCTTGCTTAGCTGGGCTTTTCACCTGCTTCTACCTACGCCGGAAAAAAAAAATCAGTAGGTGACGTAGTTTAAGAACGCTGTTGAAGATACCCACTAGCATTGCATGGGAGATACATCTCATTGAGTCCTTCACTAGGGCCTCGAGACTTCAGTCAATTGGGGTGCGGGACACGAGCTTTCCCGGAGTCTGAGCGCCCACACCAAGTACAACATTTTTTGAATTGTTTCTTTCTTTCGTTCTTCCTCAGCGACTTCACTGTGAGTCTCGCCTGACTCCTACTACACGCCCTTACGAACCACAGTCTCCAACCCGGCTGATAAGTCGATTCACGGTGCCTTGGGGTGGGTGCCACTTGCACTCTGTGCTAGCCTTTGGGTAGATGCATTGCCTGCGACGATCTCGACTCGGCTCTGCATCTGGATTCGTGCCAGCTCTGTCAGGAGGGCAATGCTGGATGTCTGACGGGCCTTTTCTTTCATCAAGAGGTTGGATTGGATCTGAGACTTGGAAAAGTTCATTTCTGATAATTGCACCACTTGGCATTGGTACAAAAACATTTTATCCGTCTTCAAAACTCCTACGCGCCTCCTTTGGAATAAAGTCGCACAAGCATATGAAGCATCCTGTCGCTAATGCTCACAATATTCTGTATATTACACTCTCATTTCTGGCTTAGTTGAACCTGCAAAGCAATTCAAGGGTTGGGATTCAGGACGATGTCGCTGTGCTCGGCTATACACGGACAGTCGTCATGTTTCGGACCCAAAGAAACATGGCGAACGTCTCACAATGAGCTGTTTTGCAGACGCAAAACTTTCGGTTTGTACTTTGTTGCATGGATCAACAACATCGTTTCCTTGCTAAGCAGCGCTCGACAAAGGCTCCGTGTTCCTGACACTGCTAGCATAAGAAGAGCACACAGGCAAGCGTACCCTCATCTTTACAGATTGCTTCCTCTGCAGTTCGATCTTGGTACCGTTGAACAGGTTTGGTTTAGAATACTAGAGCGTAATAAGCCCATACTGACAAACAAAGTCAGCCCAAGCTATCTACCAATACCTTCCGAGGCTCCCATCTCTCCTGAATATCTCCAAAGAGTCCTAATGTGGAATGTATCCGATGGATCGTGACCCTAGCTGAGTGTCTGAAGGTGAGATGGCGAACAAGAAAGAGAACTATAAAGCTCGGATTGTCTGTGAGAAATCGAAAGGTTGGCCGGGCAGCCGAAGGGAGTGAAGCTGGAATGTGATGTTTCAATGGTGAACTTAGATTTGGGAGGGTTTACTTCCTCGAAGCAAGTTGCTGCCTCGCCTAAAGGAGCAACTCGAGGTCAGTTTACGAAGGCGAATGAGGTTTATGTTTCAACATGCTACAAAGGGTCTGTCTGCAGACCACGTTATTTTAGCTTCAATCATGCCACGAAGCAGTCCAGACACAGTATTGCAATAACAAGCCCATACACCATACATAATGGTGATTGATGGTCATGAACAACTCTCGTATCAGCCGAATACCCCGTATACACCCCCTGCACCCAATTGTTCACCAAAGTGCCAAACGTGCAGTATAATGTCCATCTCAATGACTGCAAGCACAGTCAGCCGCAGCTCCACAAGCATGCAAACCCAGTGAGACATGCATCGAATTTGAACAATCTCAATGAGAGTCAGCAATAGATCGACATAAGCCTCTATTATTTCGCGGAGAGTAGGGAACCAGAATAACAGGAGGAGCAGGAGTCATAAAAGCAACAAGTCGTTTCCTGTTTGATGGAGTGAGTGTTTGGAAGAGTGCGAAGGGGTGATATGCATTGCCGAACAGGCGACGCATGTGTTGTGTGGGTGACAGTATTGTTTGTTGTAGGATATCCATCTGTGCAGGTGAGCGTATATTCCGATTGAGGAAGGTGCGGAGCTTGGCATTATGTGCACATAGCGTTTTGGGAATAGAGTTGAGTGCAATCGAAAATCACATTAACGTGATTGGTAGAAGACAACCCTTTTCGAGGGCATCGGCCCTGCGTGTATCGGAGAATTAGCAGGTCAGACTGCCTGACGAGAACGGGCACATGTGCTGTCCAACCGATTAGCTGCATGCATATAGCATTTTTAGACATATACAATGGTTGACAGCCCGACGTCTATAAGTTTAGCTCCCCTTTAACTTTTCCCTCGCCTCAACCAGCCGTCTCATTCCCATGAGTCCAATCCAAACAGCCTCCTCCGTCCTTATAGTCCTACTTCCCTGTCCCTGAAGCAAGTTAACCCACCGATCAAAAACCTCATGCACCTGTACGGCTTCCAGAACAGGATCGTTGCGTACAGCAGTTTCCAAGCCCGAAACGCCTCCAAAGAAAACGATACAATGCCTCCATCGGGGAATCGTCTCTTTCAGTTCCCCCAAAGGAGAGCCACGTTCACTCGTTCCGATTGAGAAATCATATCCCCCATCAAACGGACATTCGGTAAAGACGTCCGAAAGCGAACTTGCAAAACGCGTCGCATACCCCCAGTAATATCCGTCCTCTTCCCTTGGGGTAGCTGGGTGGACGGCTTCGCCGGACTTGGCATCGGGAGACAAACGCACCGTGACGCGCGTTCCTGGGTCGATTACATCCTCTCCCTTGAGACGGAGGGGCGAGGGGAACCCGACATTAACATAGCAATTTCCTTTCCCACTAGGGGGGGCCTCAACGACCACACCTTCCCTGTATCTGCACTCCTCGCCAGGCTTCAGGTGGTGCGGAGCGTCAATCGATTGAGTCGCTCCGGCAGATTTAAGATCGGGATGGATGCCGAAAAGGCTCCTTCGCAAAACCGGTGGGGTCTCGAGGAACGTCAAGAGACGGTATAAGAAGAAATTTGGGTCTGTGTATGCGGTGTAGCCGTCGGATTCGGGCGGCTGGATTTTGACGGTGCGGTCATCGAAGACTACAATTTCGTCGACATTGAACACAGTGCTTGCACGAGCGATGGTGCTGGCTAATAGCGTTTTTGATTCATGTGTCTGCGAGTTGGAAATTATACTTCCTGGTAAGGCGATGCTTAATGTCCACGACCTCGGGCCTTTGGGTGTGAATGAAGCGGTGGGTTTAGAAGTGTCTACCTTCTGACTTTGAGTAGGAGTAGACATTGCTGCAATGAGCGCTTCTTCTTGTTGTGCGTAATCTATCCCTGCTGTGCTGTATGCAATATATACATAGAGAACAATGGTTGAATTAGGCGGTGCGTGTTTCTAAAGTTCAACAGTCAGATAAAAAGTCAGATCATGTGACCAACCCCACATTTCTGGTCGAATCAAATTGGCGATGGATCTGGCACACTTCTTGGCATGATTTATCAGTCTACCGTAACTATGACTACACTAACAAGTCGAAGCGGCGGGACTTCCATAGGTTCAGATTATCATGCGTTTTTCCATGCTTGCCTAGTAGCTGCAAATACGTAGTAAGAGTGGATGAATACAGGTCGGCTTTTCACCACCCACACAACCACTTTGCTTAGGGGGCACTAATGTATACTACCATTTATTGCAAGGTTACTTGGGTGAGAACTGGTGGGCACATTTAACATGGATCAATCAATACAAGCAGAGTGGGACACACGAGGCTTCATATAGAACATCTTGGTTGAACAGAAAACGCCTGGGTATCAAGATTACATCTAATTCGAAGACTGGGTTCTTCCGAGTTGATAATCACTGGTATCGCACCAGAAGCCACTGCCAATCGAAACGTTCCCGCGATTCCCGAGTGTCTGTTGCAGTCGAGTCTGCGCATCCACGGCAGCATTTTCATCTTCCGTAGCATTAAAGACGTAGAGGACCGTTACCCCAGCAAAGTCGACCAACGTGCGCGCCGCGCCAGTCGGAGGTGTTGCCTCCACCGCTGCTTTTTTAGGTGCATTGGTGGCATATACGATGCCGGATTTCGTGGCGGCCGCGCCTGGATCGTGACTGTTCCATGACAGCGGCGCCGTCTGGAATGTCACCAACGCGTTCTGATCCACACATCCCACCTGCAAGTTTGCAAATTTCTCCGCCAACGTAACGGAGTCAAGTGCCAGATTGAACTGGCCAGCGGCCTTGACAAGTGCCGGTATCGCTTCACCTATAACCACGTTTCCAGACTGCGTGCATCCTTGTTCCAGGGTTGATCCGCATGCAGCGCCAGTACACGCGGCCGGGACCCCACGCGAGGTCTGGGTTTCATTTCCCCGGTGAATGTGTGCAGTCTGTGACTGCGTCAGGACGATTGGTACTGCTATGGCCGCCGATACGAGCATGGCCAATCCAACCAGCAAAGCCATCAGCAGCCAGAGGGGCAGGCCGCAATAATGCTTTCTGGATGGCCGGTCTCTATCATTACACACACTCTGCGACCTCACTGGCGGTGGGTTCCACTGCGTGTCCTCGACGATTCTGGAACCGATGTATGCATGCTCCGGGGGTGCTGGTCGAGGTGGCGGAATCTTGGGATCCACGTTCACCGGTTCAAAACGCGTCTCTTGCTTCGGACTCGGGCTTCGCACTTTTTCCATTCGGTCGTCAACATCAACCATATCTAATCGGCTGGCAGTTCTACCTCGATCTAAATTAACAGCCAGCTTGGTTGCCCGCTGAATCAGATCCGGCAGGCTGGTCAACGAGCCGCGAGCTTCAGCCTTCTTGATGGTGTCAATGCTGATCTCTGGTGGCAGCCGTTGGGAACGGCGTTGGCTGAAGCCATTGCCTACGGCCACAATGGGGGCTGGCACAGAAGCAGGAGTCTGTTCTGTAGGCGAATAAGTGAAGATGGCTGCCGCATTTGTACGCAAGCCATCTCGGGAATTCGTGAGTGAATCCTTGGGAGAGCTCTCTAATTCATCTTCTGAGTCCGAGCTGGCATCAATTAAACCAGTGCCGGTTTCGAGGATGCTTCCACTTGGCTGGGATTGGTGAAACTGCTCTGACCTCGGGCTATACGGGTCGCCGGAGCTTGACTTCCGCACCGTCGTCAAAGTTGGACGGCTCTTGCGGCCCAAACTGGCTGTACGAACCATGACCGCATCTGAAGCAGGCTGTGGGCCCTGCCGAAGGTGTAGCGGCTGCGGTAGAGGCGGAGCATCGGCAAGGCTGTCGCTGTAGGCACTGGTTGCCTCAGAGAGAGGCCGCGAACTCGGGTGGGCGAGGCTGGCCCAAGCCGGCGGCGGACCTTCGCGGGGAGACGAGGCAAAGCCAATAGGAATGGCGGTGCTGCTGGCAAAAGATCTGGTGCTCTCATGGCCGGTGAGATTGCTGCGGCTGGTGAGGCCACTGGCACGCGAGGTGCTCTCGGACTCTTCGGCGATGGAGTGCACCGGGGCAAGATGCTGGTGCTGGTAGTAAGATGGAGGTCCGCGACGAGACGATGGCGGTGGGCCGAGCGGAGGGCGGATTGGAGGCCGTGGCGGCTCCAGAATGCCAATATCGGCCTCATCCGGTCGCTGGGGACGCGGCGGAGGTCTCTTCGGCCTGCCGTCTCTGCCGTCTCCAACAGCCCCATCTGGAGGGGGCGGCGGGGCCGGAAGGGGCCAATGAGAGGACCTGTCCTCACGCTCTCCGCTGGGAAATAAACCGGGCCCTACATGCTGTCCAGCAGCGGAGAAATGAGTGTGATGGGCCATAACGAACGTCAGGAGTGTGTGGAAGTGCGAAGGGTGAGGAGCGTTTGGGCCATGACCCCTGCTCGTCTCAAGCCACTTACAAACCGATATCTATCATGGGCCACTTATCATCATTCACGAAGGGCGATGATGAAACGACATGGCTCTCACACACGCCTTAAGTGCATCACGTGGTCTGGTAATAGTACTACCAATATGTGAAGATCATCGCTGCACGCAACAGAGGCGTCGCTGTGAGAAATTGGCTGCAGCAAGTGGGGGTATCTAAATATAACCTGTCAGGCTGAAACATGTGGCCCCCCCCCCGCCGCAAAAGTTGCTGATCTCCACATTCGTTCGTGAACACCTATTATTGCCTCATTTCCTCGCTGCTCCGCGTACTAAAAGGGTCTACGGGTCTGACTTCGCTTTGGACCTCAACCACTGTGTGGCTACGCACCCCTCTTGAGTTGAACAGGCGATCCAAACTGCCATCATGACTCCGAAGTGCAATCTCTTCATCTTTCCGACCACGGCGTCTTCCACGTCTCGTTGGCGTCGACTGCTGTGGATGCGCCGTTATCGTTGTAGTTGTCCCGAATTCCTGATGGGACCGCAGCGTGACGAACGTGTCTAAACCTTTGTTGTTGTCCCGGTCGGACGCACGCCCAAAGAGCAAAGTCCCTCGAGTCAGTCCATAGACGACAACATCAAGCCAACCAATGCACGTAATCAAAGCGCCCACCGCACACATCAGCGAAACGCTAGGCGTCCAGTGCTCCATGCCTTTGAGACGCACAACGATCAATGGCAGCGTACATACCACGTAGACAATGGGGTAGATGATGATTAGTCGTGCCGCTGATCGAGCTCGTAATGCCGTCGAAGGGGTGGCGTAGTAAGAGGTGTGAAGGCGACGCTGCAAGATGGCGAGAATCGCTCCGTAGATGATAACAGTCCCAAATTCAGCCACAATGACCCAAAAGTAGTGGAGCCAGAGCCGTTCTGCCGCATACTTGCCGCTCACCCAGCACCAGGGACCGGCGCGAGCATAACTGCAACGCATTAGCAAGTACCGAGAAAGCGTTGGTGCACTTACTAGTCGGAAGCGTGGGCAGCAAAGCCCGCTACAGCAAGGACGTGTACAAGGCACCATAAAGCCGCCAGGCAGGACAGGAAGGTAACTTGAGGGAGGTGGTAGTCGAATGTAATGTCGGCAAACAGGTGAATGGCAATGGCTAGAGTGAAGACGCCGCTTGATAGATTGCCAACGCTGATGAACCAGCCTTGGGCGATACAGGCCTTGTCACTAACCAGGACCCCGTCCAGGGACACCCAGCGCGAGTTGAGCATGAAGCCCACCGACTGCAGCATGTCGGCAAAAATCAGGTTGTATATTAGGATCAGGAATTGGCTGACTCGCAGTGTTGAACTTTGACGACGGCGACGAAGCTCAGTAAAGACCTTGTAGCTCAGCCATAAGAAGAGTAGAGTGGATGATATGAAAGAGAGAAGGCCGAAGAAAGCCACGGCGGTGAGGCCACGACGATGCTCTGGAGAAAGAGGCGAAAGGGAGGCGCTGGCCTGCTGCATCGCCTGTTCGGTGGCCATTGGTCTTGATACGCGTTGCTCCTCTGATAAAGGAAGTCGGCGTACTCTATTGGTATTGTTGCGAGGTTTCCCACGCTTCCAAAGTATGTAAATGCGCTCATAAATGTGTCGCTATGCACGCTGTGAGAGCTTTTTCACTGTGTCGCTGTGCGGGTCCAGTGTCTGTTTACCGTTTAGGTTCGAGAGGTAAGGCCTTCTTCACTGCTTGGGTTCCCAGTTTTCCGGGCTTGTGCGTTCACAGTCACACTTACAGCAGCCATCCTGATAGAGGGACATTAAATGCGGAAGAAACAGGTCAGAGAGATTTTTTCGGAAAAGGCTGTGGCCTGACCTGCACCGCCGGTTTTAACAACATCAATGCTGAGGCAGCCGGCAGATTTGTGGTGAACATTGCGTGCAGACGAGACGAGGCTTACCGGGGTCACTGGTAATACGAGCCCTACCGTAATTATCCCTGACGTGTCAGTTTGAACGATGGGGAGAGCAGCGCTCTATAATTACCTCAGTCACTGTCACTGTCGATTCCATTGTCGTGAATCTGCTGCTGATCGCTGTCTTGCTCTTTCCCTTCTAGTCGCTTGTCACCGAGCTTCACCGCTCCCACTGCCACCAGGACCTTCTCCACATCTCCGACGTTGGTCCCGGTGCCGCGGAGCTCCTTGAGAGTTACAATTTGACGCTTGATCTGCTCATTGTGGTAGATTAGAATCGTCGGGGTGTTCCGATCAGGGTAACCCTCAATGCAGAGGTTCGCTTGCATTTGGCAAAACTTGAGCTCGCCAAATTTGGCCGCCAGGCATCTCCACAGCTCAGCCATTCTCTGGCTATCTTGGTTGGCACCAGAGCTGCTTGTCAACAGGACCAGGACAAAGGTTTTTTGACTGGCCTCAGTAACTTCTTTGGCGTATTCAGGCTTTTGCAACGGATAAACCTGGCCGTACACGCTTGCAGCTTGTAGTTCGGCTAGCTCCTGCATCCGCTTACGTCTATATTCATTGAGAAACTCCTCGTCCTCATCATCCTCCAGTTCATCTAGTTCGTCCAAGTCTTTACCCTCGAGTCTGTTCTCGTGAGCCAGTTGCCTTGCCTGCGTCAAAGCCTCCTCAATCATGGGAGTCGGCGACGGAGGCTTCTCGGGAATGACACCATGCTTACGCAGAATGTCGTTCCACTCCGTGTCGGCTTGCGGGTCGTCCACGGGGACGTTCACTGGCATATCCATTGTGTGACTTTGCGGAAACGCCAAGAAATCCCAAAAGGGCAGCTGGCGACCTCACCTCCACAGCTCCCCCCCCCCCCCCCCCCCCAAATTCGAGGCCTCCGACCTAGCCGTCCACTATGAGCTTCAACAAAAAGGACGAGGATGATGCAGCCGTCGTCAAGGTTGACCGCACGTCGGTGTTCCAGGAGGGTAAGTGCTGTCGCTGTCCGCTTTGCGCCGCGCTCACCTTGTCCATCAGCCCGTGTCTTCAACACATCGGCCATATCACCCCGGAGATGTCGCATTTTACTGACCAAGATTGCGCTGCTACTCTTTACGGGCGAGCGATTTCCAACCAACGAGGCTACGGATCTCTTCTTCGGCATCTCCAAGCTGTTCCAGAACAAGGACGCCGCCCTGCGCCAGATGGTGTATCTGGTTATCAAGGAGCTCAGCAAGGACGCGCAGGATGTGATCATGGTTACGAGCAGCATCATGAAGGATACGGCCGTCAATAGCGACGTCCTCTACCGTGCCAACGCCATTCGGGCTCTGATCCGCATTATCGATGCCTCAACGGTGCCCTCAATTGAGCGCAGTATCAAGGCTGCTATTGTGGACAAGTCGCCGTCGGTGGCCTCTGCTACCTTGGTGTCGTCGTACCATCTGCTGCCCGTCGCCAGGGACATTGTAAGGCGATGGCAGAGCGAGACACAGGAGGCGGCCTCGTCGCAGAAGAGCGGCGGCGCTTTCTCTGGCTGGGGCTCAGCAGCTCAGCTACCCTTGGCCACCAACAGCATGACGCAGTACCATGCCATTGGCCTGCTCTATCAGATGCGTAGCCACGACCGCATGGCTCTAGTGAAGATGGTGCAGCAGTACTCCGTTGCCGGTGTTGTCAGGTCGCCTCCGGCCCGCATAATGCTTGTCCGCCTGGCCTCCAGGCTGGCCGAGGAAGAGCCTAATCTGCGGAAGCCGATGATGAAGCTGCTAGACGAATGGCTTCGCGACAAGAGCGAAATGGTGAACATCGAGGCTGCCAAAGCCATCTGTGCCCTGCCCGACCTCACAAACGCCGATGTTTCGCAGGCAATCCACGTGCTCCAACTCTTTCTTACTTCGCCCCGCCCCATTATCAAATTCGCCGCTATTCGTATCCTGCATTCCTTTGCCAATTTCATCCCCGCAGCCGTCAGTCCATGCAATCAAGACATTGAGACTCTTATCGGCAATTCTAATCGCAGCATTGCCACGTTTGCCATCACAACGCTGCTCAAGACGGGCAATGAGAGTTCGGTAGACCGGCTCATGAAGACCATCTCTACTTTCATGTCGGAGATTACAGACGAGTTCAAGGTGACGATAGTCGAGGCGATTCGTACCTTGTGTCTCAAGTTTCCCAACAAGCAAGCCGGTATGCTTTCGTTCCTGTCCAACATTCTTCGTGATGAGGGTGGCTACGACTTCAAAAGGGCAACAGTGGAGTCGATGTTTGACCTTATCAAGTTTGTGCCAGAGAGCAAAGAAGACGCGCTGGCGCATCTGTGCGAGTTTATCGAAGACTGCGAGTTCACCAAGCTTGCTGTGCGCATCCTGCATTTCTTGGGGGTCGAGGGACCTCAAACTGCCAAGCCAACCAAATACATCCGTTACATATACAACCGCGTAGTGCTCGAGAATTCGATTGTGCGCGCAGCCGCCGTCACGGCGTTGGCCAAATTTGGCGTTGGACAGTCGGATCAGGATGTAAAGAAGAGCGTCGGTGTGCTACTGAAGCGCTGTCTAGACGACACGGATGACGAGGTCAGGGACCGTGCAGCGCTTAACTTGCGACTGATGGGTGAGAACGATGACTTGGCCGTCCACTTTGTTCGAAACGGTATTTACCTTTTGCCCATTGGTCATTGTGCAGATGCTGACGACTTAGATTCAATGTTTTCTCTACCCGTCCTGGAGGACCAGTTGGCACATTACGTCAACGGTGGCTCTGCTGAGGCATTTGCAAAACCTTTTGACCTGCAAAATGTGCCCGTGGTAACGCGAGAGCAGTCTCTGGCCGAGGACCGTACGCGGAAGCTTCACACTGCAACGCCAATGCTCCAGGCGCCGTCTACAGGGCCGAAGAAGAGCAGCACAGTGACAGAAGCGGCAGAAGAAGCCTCAGCCGCCAATCAAAGGTATGCAAAGCAGCTACAGGCTGTGCCCGAGTTTGGCCCATATGGAAGCCTACTCAAGAGTTCTCCGGTAACGGAGCTTACCGAGAGCGAGACCGAGTACGTGGTGTCGGCTGTGAAGCACATCTTCCAAGAGCACATCGTGCTACAGTTTGACATCAAGAACACGCTGGCGGATTACGTTTTGGCAGACGTCAGCGTGCTTTGCGTTGCCGAAGCCGGTGACGAGAGCAGCAGCGAGCTAGAAGAGGAGTTCATAATCCCGGCGCCCTTGCTGCGTCCTGATGAGCCCGGGACCGTTTTTGTTTCCCTTGCACGAGATTCGGAGGCCTACACCGTGGCCAGCTTCACCAACACGCTCAAATTCACACTCAAAGAAATCGATCCAACCACATCGGAGCCAGAGGAGAGCGGATACGAAGACGAGTACCAAGTTGAAGACTTGACACTTGCAGGGAGCGATTACGTCGTTCCGGCATTCGCAGGCAGCTTTGATGAAGTGTGGACCAGCCTAGAAGGCAGCGACGCGGCAGAAGAAACACTACAACTGGACAATGCCAGCGATATCAACGAAGCGGTGGAGATGCTGGTCAAGGCCTTGGGCATGCAGGCGTTGGAGGGCAGCGATGTTGCAATATCTACATCTACGCACGTGCTGAAGTTGTATGGAAAGAGTGTGGCGGGGGGTAAGGTTGCATCGATGGTGCGCATGGCGTATTCTGCCAAGTCTGGCGTTACGGTAAAGGTGAGTGTACGCAGTGAAGAAGCGGATTTGGCGGGGCTGGTGTTGGCGTCTATAGCCTAGGATTGTCCTTAGAGTATGAATCATCCTCACGTTGAGTTACGCTCCAATTTACTCGGCCTAGACACCGAAAAACATCTTTTACCATCGGTTGACAAGATGCGTACTGTGGTGGAGATACTGAACACGCCAGGGTGGTACTGTCCATGGGGATGACCGTGACTGGAAAGCAAGGGGATCAACGGCAGTCACATGAACTTGGAGAGGTTAAGTTCAATTGATCTATCGTGTGCTATGGTATGCATATAAACTCTCTATATGTGCGTGGCCCACATCAATGCCAAGCATAGTAAGACGTACACTCCAGCAGGAAGGAAGCAATGTTGTTTACACTCGAAGTCAATGTACGGCGTTAGTTAGGAACAGATCCTGATGAATGACTTGGTTCTTTTTGTGTCAAGGCTTGAACTTTCCATGTGAGGGGGAAAAAAAAAAACAACAACACATGAAGCGGGAGAACTCTATCTTGGGCGGGTGTTGATATTCGAGATAGGCGACAGACAACGTTCTGCATGTCATTCAGGCCCTTTCCACTTGACGATTGCAAGTGGGCACAGACTGTTACGCTCGGCTCGTTCCGGCTGCATCTTACATTGCAGTGACGTATTGAGACATCACGTGAGTTAATTGACCGGAAACCAGGAAGTGGCCGGGCATGGGCGCTTTGTGTGGCCAACAAACCCTCCTTGATCAAACACACAACACAATGTGCAATCGCTAAGTATGTCCAGACAAGACATCTCATTCAAGACGGTTCCGGGCCGCAACCGGACGCAAAAATGGTCGCAGGCCAAGACGTACAACTACGACGGCGACGACTGGGGCGGGTATGACGACGGCTACTATGAAGATGCCCCACAATTGGAGCGTCAGCGCAGTTTCGACGTGGGGCAAGAGGCGGAGCGACGGCAGTTTAGCGGGCCGCTGGCCGCTGACTCGATGGCGGCCGGCCCCGACGACGCCACGACTCGCGCTCCCGTTGTCATCCGACCGGCCGACATTTACAAGCGCATGGCGGCCGCCAACAGCGCGCGGGAAGACGCGGGGCAGCAGTCGAGCCAGCCCCAGCATGCGACGCTCTCGAGCCTCGCGTCGTCGACCTCCTCGCCGCCAGGCCCCCAACAGAACCTCCAGCAGACCCAACAAACCCAACAAACCCAACGCCTCCAAGCGGAACAAGCCCAACAACTCCCACGATCTCAGCAGCACCGCCAGCTGCCCCCCGTCAGCCGCATCTCCGGGTTCGGCACCGACTTTATCCAGAACAGCTCCCAGCCGGACAACCGCGATCGGGTGCAAAGCACGATAGCGCGCGTGATGAACGCACCTGTAGTGCGGACAGAGGCAGCGCTACAACAGAGGCCAAGCGGTACCAGCCAAGATCGCAATGCAGTCCTGCATTCAGCCTCAGAGGGCGGAGAGAACCCGATCTCGCGGGACGATTCGGCTACAAACCTGACGTCTAGCATTGGTCCAATGACTAGCCGCGATACCTCCACGACCCATTCACGGCTGGTTGAACCCGTAGTGTCTCCAATCGCGGAAGAAGCCGCGCAGTCCCCTGGCCAAGGCGTGCAAGGATTCCGGCAGAACACGGAGCTGCCAGCCCACGAAGAGTCGCCTGCAAGGCCGCTTGAACATGAACAAATCGACAGTAGACGGCTGAACGGGCCAATGGCGACCGAGAGGGTCGAACAGCCCGGCTATGGCGGCCGCGGCCGGCCGGACTACGACGGCGTCCAGGCGGATCGCGGCATTCGCCAAGCCAATGTAACCTCCAGATCGCCTCCAGAAGAGACCGACCGACAGCAGCCGTTGACTCGTGTCCAGTCCGTGACGCCCACACCTCCTGGTGCAGGGCTGGGCGCCCCTCGGTCAGGCACGGCCAATGAGCGCAACAGTCCGGTGCGAACAAACCGTGTGCGGGCAATCGCCGAAAACTACAACTTGATTGAGGCGGCGTCGAACCGCAACAGCAATACCAGTCTCGCCTCGTGGCGGTCTGGCAAGAACAGCGTGCGCGGGTCAGAGGAGAACCTGTCGTTGAAGAAGAAGAACACGGGGCTGAGCATTGAAAGCCGCAAGTCGACGCTAGAAGATGCCGAGCGACGGCTGACGCTCGATACGCAGCCCAGCCAGGCCAGTTTCCGGCCCCATTTGCCTGGCGAGTGGATCAGCACCGCTCCCACTCCGGTAAGCGAGTCGCCCACGAAAGCGTCAGCTTCCACGCCCTCGGCATCTCCTTCACACCTCGCTCAGGCCGCATCACGCTTTCCGCGACCTTCTTCACGCTCTCCGAAGAGGAACGAGACGTTGCCGCAGGCTGCGTCGCCCGAGCGCACCCCAAAGGCTGCCGATTCCGGAGTGCAGGCCAAGGGCGCTCTTGATCAGGTCAAGGACGCCGGCACAGCTCTTGGGGCGTCTCTCATGGCCACTGCCGGCCTGTCCAGCGTTGCTCGTGACTTTGCCTCTAACCAGCCAACACAGCAGCCGGAGCAGCCGGACATGAGAGCCAAACGAACGACGGGAGATGTTGCTCAGATTCGTCCGGCTGCTGTTCGTTGGGAGAGTGAGGCTCCGAGCAGCGTTGCCAACTCCATTCCCCCAAGTCCCACGCCCCCACAACGGCCAGCAGAGACCAGAGCGCAGTCAGGATACTTCGCCGACGTCGTGCAGCCCCTCCACACCAGCCGTCCAGATTCTGACCTGCAGGAGGTTCAGCCAAAGTCTCGCAGCGTGTCAAACCTCAGCGATGATGTCCTTGATCAAGACTTTGAGAGCGATCGACTTAGAAAAGAGATTGTTGCCAGTCTGGACCCTTTCAAGGCGCAGGACGACATCTATCGCACGCAAGACGCTCTTGACGCTCCAGACAACGCTGCTCGTGTTGCGCGCGGAGAAGAACCGCTTCCGGGAGCCGAGATAGCCGGGCAGTCGAACCGGCGGTTCAGTTGGGAAGGTCAGGAGACGCCAGGTGTGCTGCCAGTGGAACATTCGGTTCAGCAGCCAGTCGGGCAGCGCATGGAAGATTCTCCAGAAACGCCCAGGCAGCAGTCTATTGAGGAGCCAAGGGAGAGTCAAGTGGAGCGAACAGCCGAAAGACCAACAGTCATCACACCGGAAAGGCCGTATGAGAGGCCAGAAACTCGTGGACTGCATGTCACAAACACAGACGATCTCCGCGATGCAAATCAGCAGATAATTAGTCCGACTGGAAGCCTTGAACGGCATGGGCGGTCTGCTAACGGTCAGCCCGTGGCCGTTGCCGACTCCAGCCCCATCTCGGCATTGTCTGACGCTCAGAGGAATGTTCCCGACGAGTCTCCAAGCAGCCCTCTCCACAGCCCTCGGGTTGGGTCCGAAATTTCATCTCCAGTGGCTGCTAAAACGCCTATTTCGCCTGCTGCTCAGACCAAAATCCCGCCATTCCGTGAGATCCTCGCGATCCGTCACACGCCTGAGCGCATCCAGACCTACAACGATACCCGCCAGACGTTCGCCGACATGGACACTGGACTCCCCAACTGGCTCTCGGCCACAATGGCACAAAGACCAGAATATGCCGCCGACCTTGAAGCGCCCGTTCCATCTAATTTGGTGGCATCTCGCCAACAGAAACCATCAATTCTGAAAATCGCTAAAGGCTTCTCCAACACCGACTCTGGCATTGGCGAGAGGAAGGCATCGCTGAGCGATGCCAGCGCGATGCGCGGAAAGGAAATTATGAAGAATGCGAAGGGACTATTTGCCATGGGGAGAAACAAATTTGGGACGCTCAGTGGGAAGTCTGGGGGTAATGGGAGTGAGAAGGTATGATTATCTTCCCTATTCTTCTTCTTCTTCTTCGTTTTTTTTTTTTTTTTTTTTTTTCTCCATATCCGTGCCACTTGCTTATCAGTGTAGG